>CM042396.1:21485561-21625561 GCA_023634145.1 Thymallus thymallus | reverse complement strand
GTGTGCTTTATACAGGTGGTACCGGTACAGAGTCAGTGTGCTATATACAGGTGGTACCGGTACAGAGTCAGTGTGCTATATACAGGTGGTACCGGTACAGAGTCAGTGTGCTATATACAGGGGGTACCGGTACAGAGTCAGTGTGCTTTATACAGGTGGTACCGGTACAGAGTCAGTGTGCTATATACAGGTGGTACCGGTACAGAGTCAGTGTGCTATATACAGGTGGTACCGGTACAGAGTCAGTGTGCTATATACAGGGGGTACTGTTCAGGAGTATTATGGCTTGGGGGTAGAAGCTGTTGGACCTGGTGCTCTGATACCGCTTGCCGTGCGGAAGAAACAGTCCATGACTAGGTGGCATTTTAGGGCCTTCCTCTGACACCGCCTGATATAGAGGTCCTTGATGGCAGGAAGCTTGGCCCCAGTGATGTATTGGGTCGTACGCACTACCCTCTGTAGTGCCTTGCAGTTGGAGGCCAAGCAGTTGCTATACCAGGCAGTGATGCAACCAGTCAGGATGCTCTCGATGGTGCAGAAGTAGAACTTTCTGAGGATCTGAGGACCCATGACAAATCTTTTCAGTCTCCTGAGGGAAAATAGTGCCCTCTTCATGTCTGTCTTAGTGTGTTTGGACCATGATAGTTTGTTGATGATGTGGACACCAAGGAACTTGAAGCTCTCAACCTGCTCCACTACAGCCCCGTCGATGAGAATGGGGGCGTGTTCTGTACTCCTTTGTCTTGATCACGTTGAGGATGAGGTTGTTTCCTGGCACCACACGGCCAGGTCTCTGACCTCCTCCCTATAGGCTGTCTTGTTGTTTTCGGTGATCAGGCCTACCACTGTTGTGTCGTCTGCAAACTCAATGATGGTGTTAGAGTCGTGCCTGGCCATGCATTCATGGGTGAACAGGAAGTACAGGGGCTGAGCATGCACCCCTGAGGGGCCCCAGTGATGAGGATCAGCTTGGCAGATGTGTTGTTGCCTACCCTTACCATCTGGGGGGGGGGCGGCCCGTCAGGAAGTTCAGGATTCAGTTGCATAGGGAGGTGTTTAGTCCCAGGGTCCTTAGCTTAGTGATGAACTTTGAGTGCACTATGGTGTTGAACGCTGAGCTGTAGTCAATGAATAGCATTCTCACAAAGGTGTTCCTTTTGTCCAGGGCAGTGTGGAGTGCAATAGAGATTGAATCATCTGTGGATCTGTTGGGGCGGTATGCAAATTGATAATGGTGTTGATGTGAGCCATGACCAGCCTTTGAAAGCACTTCATGGCTACAGACGTGAGAGCTACGGGTCGGTAGTCATTTAGGCAGGTTACCTTAGTGTTCTTGGGCACAGGGACTATGGTGGTCTGTTATTTAGCAGTCTTATGGCTTGGGGGTAGAAGCTGTTCAGGGTCCTGTTGGTTCCAGACTTGGTGCATCAGTACCACTTGCATTGGGGTGGCAGAGAGAACAGTCTATGACTTGGGTGACACTGCTCTGATGCTATGCAAATGCAGTGGTGGAGCGTGGGAGCTGTGAGAACTACAGTAACTTCAGGCCAGCATTGTGTAACAGAAACAACACACACACAAACACACACACACACACACACACACATAGTGGGAAACTCCACCCAGTAGCAGAGTGAAAACCACCCAAGCTTCAGTGTCAACATGACATCAGCAGCAGGTTTAAACTAAAGACACGTACTGAGAAGTGCTGCATACCAAGGAGCTCCAATATTTATACACACTCCACTTTATTTACACACTCTATTACACACTCCACACCATTTACACACTCCACTCTATTTACACACACCACTCGTATACACACACCACTCTATTTACACACTCCACTCTATTTACACACCCCACTCTATTTACACACTATGTACACACTTCACTCTATTTACACACTCCACTTAATTTACGTACTCCACTGTTTTCACGCACTCCACTCTATTTACACACTATATTTATACACTCCACCCTATTTACACACTCGCTCTAGTTACACACTCCACTCTATGTACACACTCTATGTACACACTCCACTCTACCTACACACTCCACTCTATGTACACAATCCACTCTATTTACACACTCCACTCTACCTACACACTCCACTCTATGTACACACTCCACTCTATGTACACACTCCACTCTATGTACACACTCCACTCTATGTACACACTCCACTCTTTTACACACACCACTCTATTTACACACTCCACTCTATTTACACACTCCACTCTATTTAAACAATCCACTCTATTTACGCACTCCACTCTATTTACGCACTCCACTCCATGACACACTCCACTCTATTTAAACAATCCACTATATTTACACAATCCACTCTATTTACGCACTCCACTCTATTTACGCACTCCACTCTATTTACGCACTCCACTCTATTTACGCACTCCACTCTATTTACGCACTCCACTCTATTTACACTCTATTTACACACTCCACTCTATTTACACACTCCACTCTATTTACACACTCCACTCTATTTACACACTATATTTACACAATCCACTCTATTTAAACAATCCACTCTATTTACGCACTCCACTCTATTTACGCACTCCACTCCATTTACGCACTCCACTCCATTTACGCACTCCACTCCATTTACACTCTATTTACACTCTCCACTCTATTTACACACTCCACTCTATTTACACACTATATTTACACACTCCACTATATTTACACACTATGTACACACTCCACTCTATTTACGCACTCCACTCTATTTACACACTCCACTCTATTTACACACTATATTTACACACTCCACTCTATTTACACATTCCACTCTATTTGACCCTCAGTGCCAGAATGAGAAAGATAGCCACACCGTTATCTGTCCTGTGAGTTACAGTTCAAGCACAAGGTAAACAGGACCTTACCTTGACACAATGGTTAGTTAGAGTTCAAGCAGAAAGTAAATAGGAACTTACCTTGACACCTTGGTCACTCAGGCTGCAGTTAGCTCGTCCTTGCCTGTAGAGAGGAGAGACAAAGGAGATGAGTTACTAACTATGGGAAGTAGCGTGGTGGTGTAGAGTAGAGCACTGCAGAATGTACAGCAGGGTGAGGTATATTGACATGCATGGATGGCACACTGCAATGTATACAGTAACTGAGATGATAATGACTGGGTGACATCATAACATCATCCCACTGTATCATTGACCTGAGATGTGATCTGTCTGTCCCTGATCTCATCAGACAGAGCAGAGGACACCTACTGGAGAGGCACAACACATAACAGTGGACTTTAACTGTCAGAGCTTTTTCTGTACCCTGTCAGGACTGTTACTGTACCCTGTCAAAGCTGTTACTGTACCCTGTCAAAGCTGTTACTGTACCCTGTCAGAGTTGTTACTGTACCCTGTCAGAGTTGTTACTGTACCCTGTCACGGCTGTTACTGTACCCTGTCAGGACTGTTACTGTACCCTGTCAGAGTTGTTACTGTACCCTGTCAAAGCTGTTACTGTACCCTGTCAAAGCTGTTACTGTACCCTGTCAGAGTTGTTACTGTACCCTGTCAGGACTGTTACTGTACCCTGTCAGGACTGTTACTGTACCCTGTCAGAGTTGTTACTGTATCTATCTATCTATCTATCTATCTATCTATCTATCTATCTATCTATCTATCTATCTATCTATCTATCTATCTATCTATCTATCTATCTATCTATCTATCTATCTATCTATCTATCTATCTATCTATCTACTGTACCCTGTCACGTTGTGCGTCCCAAATGGCACCCTATTCCCCACATAGTGCACTACTTTTGACCAGAGCCCTATGGGCCCTAGGGGAATAGGGTACCATCTGCGTAACTGCTAGTCACTGACTCTATATAACTGCCAGTCAGTGTATGCTTCTCTCTCAGCAGAGAATTACAGACTGACTGACTGGCATGGATACCACCATGTGACCATGGCAACTCTGTATTCTCCCCGACCCCTTCATGATAGTTTATGGTTGAACAGTAATATAATAATGTTTTAATTATGCTTGCCTGAACAGCACTGAGTAAAGGAGCATAGGTGAAAGAATGATGACGATCCAGATCCATCTGCAGAGACTAAGAATAATAACTCTCATTAACTTCCCTAGTCCAAAATAATAACTCTCAACTCCTTCCCTAGTCCACAATAATAACTCTCATCTCCTTCCCTAGTCCAAAATAATAACTCTCATCTCCTTCCCTAGTCCAAGAATAATAACTCTCATCTCCTTCCCTAGTCCACAATAATAACTGTAATATCCTTCCCTAGTCCAAGAATAATAACTCTCATTAACTTCCCTAGTCCAAGAATAATAACTCTCATCTCCTTCCCTAGTCCAAGAATAATAACTCTCATCTCCTTCCCTAGTCCACAATAATAACTGTAATATCCTTCCCTAGTCCATAATAATAACTCTCATCTCCTTCCCTAGTCCATAATAACAACTGTCATGTCCTTCCCTAGTCCATAATAATAACTCTCATCTTCTTCATCTAGTCCATAATATTAACTCATCTCCTTCCCTAGCCCATAATAATAACTGTAATCTCCTTCAATAGTCCATAATAATAACTCTCATCTCCTTCCCTAGTCCATAATAATAACTGTAATATCCTTCCCTAGTCCATAATAATAACTCTCATCTCCTTCCCTAGTCCATAATAACAACTCTCATGTCCTTCCCTAGTCCATAATAATAACTCTCATCTTCTTCATCTAGTCCATAATATTAACTCATCTCCTTCCCTAGCCCATAATAATAACTGTAATCTCCTTCCCTAGTCCATAATAATAACTCTCATCTCCTTCCCAAGTCAATAATAATAACTCTCATCTCCTTCCCTAGTCCATAATAATAACTGTAATATCCTTCCCTAGTCCAAGAATAATAACTCTCATCTCCTTCCCTAGTCCACAATAATAACTCTCATCTCCTTCCCTAGTCCACAATAATAACTCTCATCTCCTTCCCTAGTCCATAATAATAACTGTAATATCCTTCCCTAGTCCACAATAATAACTCTCATCTCCTTCCCTAGTCCACAATAATAACTCTCATCTCCTTCCCTAGTCCATAATAATAACTGTAATATCCTTCCCTAGTCCATAATAATAACTCTCATCTCCTTCCCTAGTCCATAATAATAACTCTCATCTCCTTCACTAGTCCATAATAATAACTAATCTCCTTCCCTAGTCCATAATAATAACTCTCACCTCCTTCCCTAGTCCATAATAATAGCTAATCTCCTTCCCTAGTCCATAATACAAGTTGTCCTATAAAAGCCAACAACAAAGACTTAATATATTTTTGGAAAACCAATTCATAGGATAAGCAGAATATCTCTTCCATCTCATCTTCTTCCCAGTCCACCCATTTCACCCCTGAATACACACCAAAGACTTAGCTCCATTCTTTTGTATATTTTTTCACTGTGTAAACATCACCCTCCAGGACCTCCATGTGAGAGAGAGAGAGAGAGAGAGAGAGAGAGAGAGAGAGACAGAGAGAGAGAGAGACAGAGAGAAAGAGAGAGAGACAGAGAGAGAAACAGAGAGAGCGAGAGAGAGAGAGAGAGAGAGAACGTTCCATTCCAGAGAAAAACGCTAAATGGAGAAGCCATTTAAAGGAGGAATGAGTTGGACTGGAGAGGAAAGCACTCCTGCTCTCGACCCAGCACTCACACATACACACAATACGCGCACACACACACACACACACACACACACCACATGGCTCCCACTGCAGCTGCGACCGGCAAAGTGCAGCTCCATGGGCCTGCAGACTCAGGGTTACTTGCCATATGACAGCCTCCATCTGCACCGTACCGTATCCCTCCACACAAGAAAATAATGCTACCTCTATGAGAGCAGTGTTGCTAGTTAGCTGCAGGCTGATGGTCTGAGATGGTGAGCAAGAGGAGTACACACAGGCACGTCCGCGGAAGGCTATGTGGCTAACACCGCATTCTGTGTGTGAACGCCTCAAGAAATCCAGTGTACACACACCACACTATGGAATGCACAGCTGGATGGCTCCTGAGAACTCTTCCCAGGGAGGATCGTGGTGTAAGAGCCAGAGACATTTCCAGAATAAATCATTCAATTTATATAATAATACAATGAGGAAGTTTGGGGAGCAGTTTTGTTATTTTATAAGTAAAGGGCTTATGAAAGGCTTATGAAGGGCTTATGAAGGCTTGGTGAAGGTTAAGTGGAAGTGAGAGTATGCTCAAAATTGCAATTTCAAATAATAAAAATAAATACAATTTATGACTAAAATGTATTCAAAGTAATGCAAAATGATGCATTTATCGTGACATTACACTTTCATTTCAAAGAGAGGCCTTCTTTTGTTTCATGTTTTATTCAATATAAGGGCTTCTCCATACTTATATATTAGATATGTTATATCAGACACAAATTCCTCTGTGATGTTCTCCAACCTGACAGCCTGACAGAGAGAGCAGAAAGACAAGCCCAAGACCAGCTCTAGCAGGTCCATCTCCACCTCTCATCAGGATTTCACACTAGAGGTCGACCGATTAATCGGCATGGACGATTAATTAGGGCCGATTTCAAGTTTTCATAACAATCGGTAATCGGCTTTTTTGGACGCCGATTATGGCCGATTACGCATACGATGAAAAAGCACAATCGTTGCACAAATGTACCTAATCATAAACACCAATTCGTTTCTTAAAATCAATACACAAGTATATTTTTTAAACCTGCATATTTAGTTAAGAAATTCATGTTAGCAGGCAACATTAACTAGGGAAATGGTGTCACTTTTCTTGCGTTCAGTGCAAGTAAAGTCACAGTGTTGGAGAAGAAAGTGAAGGTGCAATATGTGCCATGTAAAAAAGCTAACGAACAGAACATGAGAACATATGAAAGCTGGTGGTTCGGTGTTTCGTGTAGGCTTACACCACCTTGCCAATTGTATAACTGTGTAGATATCCATAGGACAAGGTAACTCTGAGAAATATAGGTTATATGTAACCTAGATATATTTTTTTGTAGAGTGGATTTATGAAAATATGTTGACTAACTATATTTACACGAGTATCAAAACGCCGAGGCGGTTTAAGCCTGCACGAAACACAGACCTTATTTGAAGTAGATCAAGACATTCCCTATGGAAGACATGGACGGTAAAATAACGAAGGAACCCTTTCAAGTTCAGCCGAAAGTTATTATAGGAATTATGACGCGTTGACTATTTCTCTCTATACCATTTGTAGTTCATATACCTTTGACTATTGGATGTTCTTATAGGCACTTTAGTATTGCCAGCCTAATCTCGGGAGTTGATAGGCTTGTAGTCATAAACTGCGCTGTGCATCAAGCATTGCTATGAGCTGCTGGCAAACGCAGTAAAGTGCTGTTTGAATGAATGTTTACGAGTCCGCAGCTGCCTACCACCGCTCAGTCAGACTGCTCTATCAAATATCAAATCATCGACTTAATTATAATATAATAAACACACAGAAATACGAGCCTTATTAACATGGTAAATTCCAGAAACTTCTTTCAGTGAAATACGGAACCGTTCAATATATTATCGAACGGGTGGCAAACCTAAGTCTAAATATTGCTGTTACATTGCACAACCTTCAATGTATTGTCATAATTATGTAAAATTCGGGAACATTAATTACGTAACGTTTGTCAACATATTTTAATAAATCCCTCTACAAAAAAAGATATCTTCGCTTATATGTAGCCAATATTGATCAGAGTTACCTTGTCCTATGGGTATCTGCACAGTTATACAATTGGCAAGGTGGTGTAAGCCTACACGAAACACGGAACCACCAGCTTTCATATGTTCTCATGTTCTGGGCAAGGAACTTAAAAGTTAGCTTTTTTACATGGCACATATTGCACTTTAACTTTCTTCTCCAACACTGTGTTTTTGCATTATTTAAACCAAATTGAACATGTTTCATTATTTATTTGAGACTAGATAGATTTTATTGATGTATTATATTAAGTTAAAATAAAAGTGTTTATTCAGTATAGTTGTAATTGTCATTATTACGAATATATATAAAAATCGACCGATTAATCGGTATAGGCTTTTTTTGGTCCTCTAATAATCGGTATCGGTATCCGCGTTGAAAAATCATAATCGGTCGACCTGTATTTCCCACCATGCAGCATATGTTGCTGTAGATCTGTGTGTGTGTGTGTGTGATAGTCAATGTCACGCTAATCAGCATGTCTGCCTCTCTCTCTCATGATCCCTCTGGGCAAGTCCTCACACCTCAGGCACCGTTCGCTGACACACCCCTCGCCTGACCACGCTCGCCACCTTGTGTTCTGGCCACGGTTCCGTAGGGCATTGTGTCTGTTATGTTAGTTTCATGAGCTGAATTCCCCCCCCCCCCCCAGCCTAGGTCCTCCACATCTGGCTTCTTCACCTGGGCCATAAAATCTTTGAAATTGTTGCATGTTGCATTTATATTTTGGTTCAGTATAGAAGACAGAGAAAGCCTATCCCTGAGGGGGCACCAAAGGAATCACACACACACACACACACACACACACACACACACACACACACACACACACACACACACACACACACACACACACACACACACACACACACACACACACACACACACACACACACACACACACACACACACACACACCTAGACCTTTCCCTGGCTCTGGGCCTGGACCTGCCCCTGGCCTGTCTAAGACAATACCATCAGCTAGCTAGCTAACGCCACATCTAACCAAAAGGAACTAATCTATTGTAGTTTGGAATATGGTGCTAGAAGTCAGGCGGACAGCCAAGAGGACACACACACACACAACCACACAAATCAAATCAAAATCAAATTGTATTTGTCACATGCGCCGAATACAACAGGTGTACTTTACTTACAAGCCCTTAACCAACAATGCAGTTCAAGAAATAGAGTTAAAAAAATATTTACTAAATAAACAAAGTAAAAAAAAAATAATAATAATAATTTTATTTATTTCACCTTTATTTAACCAGGTAGGCCAGTTGAGAACAAGTTCTCATTTACAACTGCGACCTGGCCAAGACAAAGCAAAGCAGTGCGACAAAAACAACAACACAGAGTTACACATGGGATAAACAAACGTACAGTCAATAACACATAGATAATCTATATACAGAGTGTGCAAATGTGGTAAGATTAGGAAGGTAGGACAATAAATAGGCCATAGTGGCGAAATAATTACAAATTAGCATTAACACTGGACTGATAGATGTGCAGATGATGATGTGCAAATGACACAATAAAATAACAATAACGAGGCTATATACAGGGGGAACCGGTACCGAGTCAATGTGTGGGGGTACAGGTTAGTCGAGGTAATTTGTACGTGTAGGTAGGGGTAAAGTGACTATGCAAGATAATAAACAGTGAGCAGTGTAAAAAAAAAAAGGGGGGGGACGATGTAAATAGTCCGGGTAGCCATTTGATTAGTTGTTCAGCAGTCTTATGGTTTAAGGGTAGAAACTGTTAAGGAGCCTTTTTCTATGACTTGGGTGACTGGAGTACATTTTTTGGGCCTTCCTGTCCTCAAACACACACTGACGGTCCGTTCCACGGGTCACTGTCTGATGTTCGCCAGACCTCCCAGTAGCGTTTAATCTAAACCAATCAGTGGCTGTCTTGCGGGGACCTGGCAAGAGGGAAACCTTCAATTAAAACAGTCAGTGTTGATCAAACGGAATACGGCGGGCGCCGTTGCCATGGAGACGATGATCGTCCCACGGGTTGATGTTAATGGTCTGGCATGGAGGAAAATTAATCAGTCTTCTTTCCTTTTAAATGGGAAGCTGTCGGACGGATTGCATAATTTAGAGGGCAAGTCTGGATTTCTGGTTTCCTCTTATTTCTTATCTACAAGACGGTGACACTCAGGGCTGCTTAAAGATGTTACTTTCTCTCTCTTTCTCGTCTTTGAGTCTCCTCTCTGACTCTCTTTCTCGTCTCTTCTGAGTCCTTCCTCCTTTTCTATTTCTCTTCATATCCCTCCATCTCTTCCTCTTCTGAGTCCCCCTCTCTTTGTCTCTCAAAAGATGTCTGTCAAGTTTACTTTTAACAAGGAATGAAGCAAATTAAATTGAAACCTTCTGAATGTTTTACTGCTGTAACAGGCAGGGTTAGGGACAGGCAGTGCCTGTTTGTTCACATGAGATACTTCTCTAAAACAATACATGTTTTTCAACTGAAACCCTCAACCCTCCCCCTGACACACACACTACCAGAAGTTTGACTTCGATACCGATACCATTTTACAGTAATAGTACATTTTTTAGAGACAGTAGTTAGATTGGTAAAAAAACAATCTAACTACAAAACAACAATGGTAATAATTTATTTGAATGGTAAATCTCTATTGATGGGTAAATCAAGAGGTAGCAAGGGATAAAAAATGTTCAAGGAACAGAAACAGACTATACTGTTCTATACTGATCCGGAACAGAGGCGTTCTTTTAAAAGAATGAGAACCGGTTAATAACGTTCTTTAACGTTCAATTTTTATCCACTACCACAAAAAAACACAACAAAGCGCCTATGCAAAGCCCTCCCTCTAAACTTCTTCCAGCGTCAGTCTGCCAGCTGAAAATCCTTGCCAGTTTGTGGGCGTGTAGGCTACCTGCCCTTCCCCCTCCAAAACATAGGCTACCATAGCCTACTGACATTACAAGAAAAATGGGTTAACTTTTTCAGTGCTAGTTAGGGATGCTGTAGTTATCACATTTCACATTGGAGACGTGTTTTTAATTCTGGTGCTGTTCTGTACACAAAAGCCTGTTAGCTAGCTAGATCTGGTCCAAAGTTAAGCCAACTCTGAAGTTTAAAGGTTCAAAGTTTATCCATAGAAGCCGCTCCTCCGTAGGTATAATTCTGTGGGCCTAATTGATATAATGCATGTCATCACAAGATGCCCAGCGCTCCAAGCCAAGCCTCATCCTTCACCCTCTCTCACTCTTTCCTCATCTGCAAAATTTCAGTTACATTTCATACCCGACACTTGTGTTTCCATCACGCATGGAAACAACTCACTGAGCTCTAGCTAGACCGCTCCATAGAAATCTTGGTGAATAAATGTCATTTCGAGCTCACTGTCCTCTACCAGTCAGTCTGTCCCACAGGTCACTGTTGACCCCACTGGTTCTCTACCAGTCAGTCTGTCCCACAGGTCACTGTTGAGCTCACTGTTCTCTACCAGTCAGTCTGTCCCACAGGTCACTGTTGAGCTCACTGTCCTCTACCAGTCAGTCTGTCCCACAGCCACTGTTGAGCCCACTGTCCTCTACCAGTCAGTCTGTCCCACAGGTCACTGTTGAGCCCACTGTTCTCTACCAGTCAGTCTGTCCCACAGGTCACTGTTGACCCCACTGTCCTCTACCAGTCAGTCTGTCCCACAGGTCACTGTTGAGCCCACTGTCCTCTACCAGTCAGTCTGTCCCACATGCCACTGTTGAGCCCACTGTCCTCTACCAGTTAGTCTGTCCCACATGCCACTGTTGAGCCCACTGTCCTCTACCAGTCAGTCTGTCCCACAGGTCACTGTTGAGCCCAATGTCCTCTACCAGTCAGTCTGTCCCACAGGTCACTGTTGAGCTCACTGTCCTCTACCAGTCAGTCTGTCCCACAGGCCACTGTTGAGCCCACTGTCCTCTACCAGTCAGTCTGTCCCACAGGTCACTGTTGAGCCCACTATCCTCTACCAGTCAGTCTGTCCCACAGGCCACTGTTGAGCCCACTGTCCTCTACCAGTCAGTCTGTCCCACAGGTCACTGTTGACCCCACTGTCCTCTACCAGTCAGTCTGTCCCACAGGTCACTGTTGACCCCACTGTCCTCTACCAGTCAGTCTGTCCCACAGGTCACTGTTGACCCCACTGTCCTCTACCAGTCAGTCTGTCCCACAGGTCACTGTTGACCCCACTGTCCTCTACCAGTCAGTCTGTCCCACAGGCCACTGTTGACCCCACTGTCCTCTACCAGTCAGTCTGTCCCACAGGTCACTGTTGAGCCCACTGTCCTCTACCAGTCAGTCTGTCCCACAGGTCACTGTTGAGCCCACTGTCCTCTACCAGTCAGTCTGTCCCACAGGCCACTGTTGAGCTCACTGTCCTCTACCAGTCTGTCTGTCCCACAGGTCACTGTTGAGCTCACTGTTCTCTACCAGTCAGTCTGTCCCACAGGCCACTGTTGAGCTCACTGTCCTCTACCAGTCAGTCTGTCCCACAGGTCACTGTTGAGCTCACTGTTCTCTACCAGTCAGTCTGTCCCACAGGTCACTGTTGACCCCACTGTCCTCTACCAGTTAGTCTGTCCCACAGGTCACTGTTGACCCCACTGTCCTCTACCAGTCAGTCTGTCCCACAGGTCACTGTTGACCCCACTGTCCTCTACCAGTCAGTCTGTCCCACAGGCCACTGTTGAGCTCACTGTTCTCTACCAGTCAGTCTGTCCCACAGGCCACTGTTGAGCTCACTGTTCTCTACCAGTCAGTCTGTCCCACAGGCCACTGTTGAGCTCACTGTTCTCTACCAGTCAGTCTGTCCCACAGGCCACTGTTGAGCTCACTGTTCTCTACCAGTCAGTCTGTCCCACAGGCCACTATTGAGCCCACTGTCCTCTACCAGTCAGTCTGTCCCACAGGCCACTATTGAGCCCACTGTCCTCTACCAGTCAGTCTGTCCCACATGCCACTATTGAGCCCACTGTCCTCTACCAGTCAGTCTGTCCCACAGGCCACTGTTGAGCCCACTGTCCTCTACCAGTCAGTCTGTCCCACAGGCCACTGTTGAGCCCACTGTCCTCTATGAAACACAGAGGGGATGGATAACACCACACCGACCTGTCTTTATCTCTCTATGAAACACAGAGGGGATGGATAACACCACACCGACCTGTCTTTATCTCTCTATGAAACACAGAGGGGATGGATAACACCACACCGACCTGTCTTTATCTCTCTATGAAACATAGAGGGGATGGATAACACCACACCGACCTGTCTTTCTCTCTTTATGAAACACAGAGGGGATGGATAACACCACACCGACCTGTCTTTCTCTCTCTATAAAACATAGAGGGGATGGATAACACCACACCGCCTGTGTTTCTAGCTCTATAAAGCCAGTGAAGGAACTGAGAAAGTAAAACAAATCAAATGTAACTCTAGCTCTCACACATAGCATTCCTAGAGTAAATGGTTGAAGCTGCACTTCTGGGGCTCAAAATGGTGGTTTGGATGGTTGGCAGCAGGATTTTAAAGGAGTGCTGTATCCCACTTTTATTTCTCTCCCGGCTCGCTCTCAGTAGTGTCTCATGGGCTGAGGGACGGGGCCCTTGCTCTGCATTAAGGGCCTGCTGCTGTGCTCTGCCCTGCTCCACTGTGCTCTGCTCTGCTCCACTGTGTGTCCTTGGTTCAGCTAGCAGACAAACAATGCTGTCTGTGTCAACCATTAACACACTATAGTCTACAGAGACTTCTCACTCCCTCTATTTTTCTCATATTTTTGCTCGCTGTAGACTAACACTCTATTTCTCTCTCTCTTTCTCAACCCCTCTATCTCTTTCCCTCCATCTGGCCACCACCTGAGAAAGAGGAAGCTAAATCATCATTATAATATGAAGTTAGTTTGTCACTTCTCCATTTGGAGGGAGTGAGAAAGTGAAGCCTTTACACTCATACACATACATGAGCTTCAATGCCATACAACACTCCTTCCATGGCCTCCAACTGCTCTTAAATGCTAGTAAAACTAAATGCATGCTCTTCAATCGAACGCTGTCTGCACCTGCCCGCCGGACTAGCATCACTACTCTCGACGGGTCTGACCTTCCAGACTCACGTTAAGCATCTCCAATCCAAAGTTAAATCTAGAATCGGCTTCCTATTTCGCAAACAAAGCCTCCTTCACTCATGCTGCCAAACATTGCAACACCTATCACTAGCCTGTTCAACCTCTCTTTCGTATCGTCTGAGATCCCTAGAGATTGGAAAGCTGCCGCGGTCATCCCCCTCTTCAAAGGAGGAGACACTCTAGACCCAAACTGTTATAGACCAATATCCATCCTGCCCTGCCTTTCTAAAGTTTTCGAAAGCCAAGTTAACAAACAGATAACTGACCACTTCGAATCCCACCGTACCTTCTCTGCTATGCAATCTGGTTTCCGAGCTGGTCATGGGTGCACCTCAGCTACGCTCAAGGTACTGCACGATATCATAACCGCCATCGATAAAAGACAGTACTGTGCAGCCGTTTTCATCGACCTGGCCAAGGCTTTCGACTCTGTCAATCACCGCATTCTTATTGGCAGACTCAACAGCCTTGGTTTCTCAAGTGACTGCCTTGCCTGGTTCGCTAACTACTTTGCAGACAGAGTTCAGTGTGTCAAATCGGAGGGCCTATTGTCCGATCCTCTGGCAGTCTCTATGGGGGTGCCACAGGGTTCAATTCTTGGGCCAACCCTTTTCTCTATATACATCAACGATGTCGCTCTCGCTGCTGGTGACTCTCTGATCCATCTCTACGCAGATGACACCATTCTGTATACATCTGGCCCCTCTTTGGACACTGTGTTTACTAACCTTCAATCAAGCTTCAATGCCATACAACACTCCTTCCGTGGCCTCCAACTGCTCTTAAACGCTAGTAAAACTAAGTGCATGCTTTTCTATCGAACGCTGCCAGCACCCGCCCACCGGACTATCATCACTACTCTCGACGGATCCGAATTAGAATACGTGGACACCTACAAATACCTAGGCATCTGGTTAGACTATAAACTCAACTTCCAGACTCACATCAACCATCTCCAATCCAAAATTAAATCCAGAATTGGCTTCCTATTTCGCAACAAAGCCTCCTTCACTCATGCTGCCAAACATGCCCTTGTAAAACTGACTATCCTACCGATCCTTGATTTCGGCGATGTCATTTACAAACTAGCCTCCAATACTCTACTTAGCAAATTGGATGTAGTCTATCACAGTGCCATCCGTTTTGTCACCAAAGCCCCATACACTACCCACCACTGCGACCTGTATGCTCTCGTTGGCTGGCCTTCATTATATATTCGCCGCCAAACCCACTGGCTCCAGGTCATCTATAAGTCTTTATTAGGTAAATCCCCGCCCTATCTCAGCTCACTGGTCACTATAGCAACACCCACCCGTAGCATGCGCTCCAGCAGGTATATCTCACTGGTCACCCCCAAAGCCAACACCTCCTTTGGTCGCCATTCCTTCCAGTTTGCTGCTGCCAATGACTGGAACGAATTGCAAAAATCATTGAAGCTAGAGGTTCCTATCTCCCTCAATAACTTTAAGCATCAGCTGTCAAAGCTGCTTATCGATCACTGCACCTGTATATAGCCCTTCTGTAAATATCCCACACTACTACCTCATCCCCATGTTTATTTTTCACTAATCTTGCACTCCAGTATCTCTATTTGCACATCATAATTTGCACATTTTTCATTCCTGTGTTAATAATGATAATTCTGTAATTTATGTCACCACTATAGTCTATTTATTGTTCTACCTCTTAACCTTACTGCATTTTTGCACTACATTTTGCACTCTGTATATAGATTTTTCTATTGTGTTTTTGACTGTTTGTTTAATGTGTAACTCTGTGTTGTTATTTGTCACACTGCTTTGCTTTGTCTTGGCCAGGTCGCAGTTGCAAATGAGAACTTGTTCTCAACTGACCTACCTGGTTAAATAAAGGTGAAATAAAATAAAAAAATAAAAATGCCCTCGTAAAACTGACTATCCTACCAATCCTTGACTTTGGTGATGTCATTTACAAAATAGCCTCCAACACTCTACTCAGCAAATTGGATGTAGTCCATCACAGTGTCATCCGTTTTGTAACCAAAGCCCCATATACTACCCACCACTGCAACCTGTATGCTCTAATTGGCTGGCCCTCACTACATATTCGTCGCCAAACCCACTGGCTCCAGGTCATCTACAAGTCTTTATTAGGTAAATCCCCGCCTTACCTCAGCTCACTGGTCACCATAGCAACACCCACCCGTAGCATGCGCTCCAGCAGGTATATTTCACTGGTCACCCCCAAAGCCAACACCTCCTTTGGCCACCATTCCTTCCAGTTCTCTGCTGCCAATGACTGGAACAAATTGCATAAATAATTGAAGCTAGAGGTTCCTATCTCCCTCACTAACTTTAAGCATCAGCTGTCAAAGCTGCTTATCGATCACTGCACCTGTATATAGCCCTTCTGTAAATAGCCCACACTACTACCTCATCCCCATATTATTATTTTTGCTCATTTGCATTCCGGTATCACTATTTGCACATCATCATCTGCACATCTATCACTCCAGTGTTAATGCTGAATTGTAATTATTTCGCCACTATGGCCTATTTATTGCCCTACCCTCCTAATCTTACTACATTTGCATAGATTTTCAATTGTGTTATTGACTGTACGTTTGTTTATCCCATGTGTAACTCTGTGTTGTTGTTTTTGTCACACTGCTTTGCTTTGTCTTGGCCAGGTCGCAGTTGTAAATGAGAACTTGTTCTCAACTGGCCTACCTGGTTAAATAAAGGTGAAATAAAAAAAATACAAAATAAAAAACACATATGGGTTGAAAATGGCTGAAAATAGCACCTAAAGTGGAATGCAGTGGCTGTACAGTAAAATCACAGCAAACGGGAGGTCCTGAGGACATTCAGCAACGTTCCCATTAGGTCCCTTAAGGGTTTCGGTGCGATGTTATCCCACTGACATTCTGTGAATGTTCTAAGAACGTTGCGTGATGATCCCTGGGGACCATTGTCTAGTTCCCTGTATGTTCCCAGGACGTCACTGAGGACCATGTCAGGACCTTTTAAGGACGTTCTCAGGACTTTCATTTTATTAGTCCTTAGGATGTCCGGTGATGGTCCCAGGGGAAAGTTCTATGGGTGACTTTTTAATAGTTCCCGGTTTGTCCCGGGGACATTTTTAGGTTGTGTCATGGTCCCCTGAACGTTTTTGGGACATTGTGTCATGGTCACCTGGAGGTTTTTATCTAGTTCCCTTTCTTAGGACATCCCAAGAATGTCCTAAAATTGTCCTTGGGGACACCCCAAGACAAACCGGGAAGTAGACTAAACCTACAGGGACCATGACACAACTTCCTGACGACCCAGCTGAGTCCTAACGACTCATTATTGTTTGCAGGAATACTATACATGACGTCAGAGCTCTGGCTCTGCGCTTCACAGCTCTGTATGGGCTTTGACTGACAGCCGTTCTAAACTTGAGCGTGACAAGAAGTTGCCCCCATCCCTCCCACATTTTTTGTTTTCTGATTGAGGTAAATGCTGTAAATGAAGATGAGACATTGAGGATTATAATAATTACCTCTTTCATGTCATACAAGCAAGCCAAACACCTTTACGCCCAAATGTGCACTTCACATCATAAACTCATGTCATATACAGTTCCAACGTTTATGATTAATATGTTTGATGTACAGTTAAAAGATTACATGTCGTCATACCTCGGAACACAATGAGCCTATGTTTGTTTAATGTGATGTAAAGCCATGTTTGTTATGGCTTTACAGCACCTACCATCACATGGAGAGTTATTTATCCAATAGAACCCAAACAGTGTTCTTCAATGGAAGCTTCTCTAACATCAGATATGTACAACGTTGTGTTTTTGACACAGGAATCAACTGTACTAGTTGTTCAGGTTCTGGTGTTGTCTCGCCTGGATTTCTGTCCGGTAATAGTCAAGTGTCTCAAAGCAGAGCAGCACACCTTGCCTGTCATTAACAACATGCATGCCAGTCTTTCCTGGTTGATGGTTGACTAGAGATTAACTTCTCGCCTAATCTTTATGAGAAGTATTACTGTAATCAAAATTCCAGACTGTCTACATAATCATTCAGCTCGGACACCCATACATACCCCACAAGACATGCCACCAGGGGTCTCTTCATAGTCCCCAAATCCAAAACGGATTCACAGCAACGTACAGTATTATACAGAGCCATGATCGCATGGAACTCCCTTCAATCTCCCATTACTCAAGCAAAATTACCTTAAAAAAATATTAAACAACATTTCATGGAACGACGGGGACTGTGAGGGGACGGACGGACGGACGGACGGACGCACGCACGCACACACACACAAACACACATATAATTGTTTGTTGTATTGTTTGTATATCGTTGTATTTAAAATGTGTGACTGTCCTTGTCTGTCAGTGTATCAGTGTTTTGTTACTTGGCATGTTTTGTGTTTTTTGTGGACCCCAGGAAGACTAGCTGTAGCTGCGGTAAAAGCTAATGGGGATCCGAATAAAAAATATATATATTGTGAAGAAACTTTGCTGCGGCACACACACCTGAATGCACTCATAACTTTCTATGCGCACCAAAATTAGGATCTGTTTCTTTGAATTGCCTTGTGAAAGCCTAACACCAGTGGTGGAAAAAGTACCCAAGTCTCATACTTGAGTAAAAGTAAAGATACCTTAATAGAAAATGACTCAAGTAAAAGTGAAAGTCAACCAGTAAAATACTGCTTGAGTAAAAGTCTAAAAGTATGTGGTTTGAAATATACTTAAGTATCAAAAGTAAAAGTAAAAGTAAAAGTACGAATAATAAAAAAAAATCCTTATATTAAGCAAACCAGACGGCACAATTTTCTTGTTTATTTTACTTATGGATAGGCAGGGTCAACTCAAATAACATGTTATTTGTCACATGCGCCGAATACAACAGGTGCAGACCTTACAGTGAAATACTTACTTACAAGCCCTTAACCAACAATGCAGTTTTGAGAAAAAATAAATCTTAAGTAAAAATTAGATAAGTAAAAATAAATAAAACATAATTAAAGAGCAGCAGTAAAATAACAGAGTCAGTGTGCAGGGCCACCGGTTAGTCCAGGTAATTGAGGTAATATGTACATGTAGGTAGAGTTAAAGTGACTATGCATAGATAATAAACAGAGAGTAGCAGCATTTCGACCATTTTCTGTCCTCCTAAACACTCAAAATGTAACGAGGGCAAATGTATGGAGTAAAAAGTACATCATTTTCTTTAGGAATGTAGTGAAGTAAAAGTACTTGATCATTAGAAAGGCCAGTTTTATCGCTTCTTTAATCAGCATAACAGTTTTCAGCTGTGCTAACATAATTGCAAAAGGGTTTTCTAATGATCAATTAGCCTTCTAAAATTATAAACTTGGATTAGCTAACACAACATCCCATTGGAACACAGGAGTGATGGTTGCTGATAATGGGCCTCTGTACGCCTATGGAGATATTCTATAAAAAAACAGCCGTTTCCAGCTGCAATAGTCATTTACAACGTTAACAATGTCTACACTGTATTTCGGATCAATTTGATGTTATTTTAAATGGACAAAAAATGTGCTTTTCTTTCAAAAACAAGAACATTTTTAAGTGACCCCAAACTTTTGAACGGTAGTGTATATATTCTCACTCCTAACCTTTAACATTTTGAGACGTACCAAGTGCTTAGGGTCTAACAATCATGTGTTGACATTCAACATGAGCTCAAATGTAATATGCTGTATGTAGTGTATGTATGATAATATTACAGTCAGCCGACTGAGCCGAGTCATTTAAATATGTAAATTAAAATCACAAAGAGTAGGCTAAATTAATATATTTAGAGAGAGAGAGAGAAAGCAAGAAAGACTGGGGTGGGCTTGTTAATACCACAAAGACTGCAAACAAAACATATGTGTGTGTCTCTGTGTGTCGCTGTGTGTCGCTGTGTGTTTCTGGGTGTATTTCTGAGGGGGCATATTTTGGTAGTCTTTGACTTTGATATTATCAGTCAGTTGAGAGTGAATGCACACATGCCTGTTGATACCTCTTCAGCATCTCAAAACTGATGGAAAAACAAGAGAACCACTATCCCCCAGAAAGGAATCCAAGACACAGTACAGACACAAAGGCTGAAATTATCTTGGGAGGATCCAAGAGAACAAGGGAATGTTTTCTTGCGTCTTAGTTTGAGGCGACTCCCAACCCTCACTAATATGATATGACAGAACTCGGCAGTAAAAAACACTGAGTCGTCTTGGAGCCAGAGGCTGTGGCTGCATGCAGGCTCTAGCTGCGTCTTTGTAAAGGAGAGGTGCACATTTGGAGTGGATATATCAGTAAAAGGATTTCCACACGCTCTCTCTCTCTATTCTCTCCCCCTCTCCCGCTCTCTTCCCCCCCCCGCCACAAAACCCAACATCTTCATCACAACAGACACATACTGTACATCACAGGAAAACAGCCCCATCGCCAGTTGGCCACCCATATATCACCTGCTCTGACACTAGCCTGGTGGATACTGCAAAGCAATGGGCTATTAATACATGGACAGAGAGAAATACACACACACACACACACACACACACACACACAATCAATACAGGGGCAGCAGGGAGAGTGGGAATGTGATCCCTCTTTACAAGACCCCTCTCAGCTCCATTAGCACCAGGGTGATTTATTAAACCTGTGCGTGTGTGTGTGTGTGTGTGTGTGTGTGTGTATATGTGTGTGTGTGTTAAAACTGTCTATGTCGGTTTTGAGTTGGGGATGTGGATGGATGGGGGTGCAGGGTTAGAGAGGGCTGCTAGAGACGTATAGAGGTGGGGTGATGCATAGCTCCACCAGGGTCTGTCCCCTGTCACCCCTTCCTGTCTGATTGGGAGTGAGAGGGATGGAGGAGAGGAGGAGATGAAGGTGTTGGGATGACAGTAATAGAGGAGTGAGAGGAGGAGAGGAGGAAAGGAGGAGGGTGGTGGATGGTAGGCAAATAGTAGTAGTGCTGCTCTGCTCACGCTGCGGTTGACCTTTGCAACAGCACCATTTACACAGAGCTCCACAGGGTAGGAATCTATCATGAAGACCTCCACAGAGCTCCACAGGGTAGGAATCTATCATGAAGACTCCTCCACAGAGCTCCACAGGGTAGGAATCTATCATGAAGACTCCTCCACAGAGCTCCACAGGGTAGGAATCTATCATGAAGACTCCTCCACAGAGCTCCACAGGGTAGGAATCTATCATGAAGACTCCTCCACAGAGCTCCACAGGGTAGGAATCTATCATGAAGACTCCTCCACAGAGCTCCACAGGGTAGGAATATATCTTGAAGACTCCTCCACAGAGCTCCACAGGGTAGGAATCTATCATGAAGACTCCTCCACAGAGCTCCACAGGGTAGGAATCTATCATGAAGACTCCTCCACAGAGCTCCACAGGGTAGGAATCTATCATGAAGACTCCTCCACAGAGCTCCACAGGGTAGGAATCTATCATGAAGACTCCTCTACAGAGCTCCACAGGGTCGGAATATATCTTGAAGACTCCTCCACAGAGCTCCACAGGGTAGGAATATATCATGAAGACTCCTCCACAGAGCTCCACAGGGTAGGAATGTATCATGAAGACTCCTCCACAGGGTAGGAACCTATCATGCAGACTCTCCTCCCTCTACTCCCAGTCTAGTCCCTCACAAGTCCTTTATCTGGAGATGTCTGTCTGTCTGTCAGTCTGTATGGCTGGGTGATATATCATCTTTTAAGCTATAGATAGATAGATAGGTACTTTATTGATCCCTGTGGGTAAACTACTTTATCAGCAGCTACGAAAAACACAGGGCAGGTGCAAAATGTCAGAACGAAATACACAAAAGACAGATACACGATACATGATACTTAGTGCGGCAGTATGAAAAATAATAAAAATACACGTAGTCTGGAGTGCAAAAAGCTATAAAAAACATTGCATAGTATGAGTGAATGGCTGAATATGTACACTATACATTATTATTGTGTTAGGTGAAAACATTATACAATTATTGCACGTTGATATACAGTGGGGAGAACAAGTATTTGATACACTGCCGATTTTGCAGGTTTTCCCACTTACAAAGCATGTAGAAGTCTGTCATTTTTATCATTGGTACTCTTCAACTGTGAGTGACGGAATCTAAAACAAAAATCCAGAAAATCACTTTGTATGATTTTTAAGTAATTAATTTGCATTTTATTGCATGACATAAGTATTTGATACATCAGAAAAGCAGAACTTAATATTTGGTACAGAAACCTTTGTTTGCAATTACAGAGATCATACGTTTCCTGTAGTTCTTGACCAGGTTTGCACACACTGCAGCAGGGATTTTGGCCCACTCCTCCATACAGACCTTCTCCAGATCCTTCAGGTTTCGGGGCTGTCGCTGGGCAATACGGACTTTCAGTTCCCTCCAAAGATTTTCTATTGGGTTCAGGTCTGGAGACTGGCTAGGCCACTCCAGGACCTTGAGATGCTTCTTACGGAGCCACTCCTTAGTTGCCCTGGCTGTGTGTTTCGGGTCGTTGTCATGCTGGAAGACCCAGCCACGACCCATCTTCAATGCTCTTACTGAGGGAAGGAGGTTGTTGGCCAAGATCTCGCGATACATGGCCCCATCCATCCTCCCCTCAATACGGTGCAGTCGTCCTGTCCCCTTTGCAGAAAAGCATCCCCAAAGAATGATGTTTCCACCTCCATGCTTCACAGTTGGGATGGTGTTCTTGGGGTTGTACTCATCCTTCTTCTTCCTCCAAACACGGCGAGTGGAGTTTAGACCAAAAAGCTCTATGTTTGTCTCATCAGACCACATGACCTTCTCCCATTCCTCCTCTGGATCATCCAGATGGTCATTGGCAAACTTCAGATGGGCCTGGATATGCGCTGGCTTGAGCAGGGGGACCTTGCGTGCGCTGCAGGATTTTAATCCATGACGGCGTAGTGTGTTACTAATGGTTTTCTTTGAGACTGTGGTCCCAGCTCTCTTCAGGTCATTGACCAGGTCCTGCCATGTAGTTATGGGCTGATCCCTCACCTTCCTCATGATCATTGATGCCCCACGAGGGGAGATCTTGCATGGTGCCCCAGACCGAGGGAGATTGACCGTCATCTTGAACTTCTTCCATTTTCTAATAATTGCGCCAACAGTTGTTGCCTTCTCACCAAGCTGCTTGCCTATTGTCCTGTAGCCCATCCCAGCCTTGTGCAGGTCTACAATTTTATCCCTGATGTCCTTACACAGCTCTCTGGTCTTGGCCATTGTGGAGAGGTTGGAGTCTGTTTGATTGAGTGTGTGGACGGGTGTCTTTTATACAGGTAACGAGTTCAAACAGGTGCAGTTAATACAGGTAATGAGTGGAGAACAGGAGGGCTTCTTAAAGAAAAACTAACAGGTCTGTGAGAGCCGGAATTCTTACTGGTTGGTAGGTGATCAAATACTTATGTCATGCAATAAAATGCAAATTAATTATTAAAAAATCATACAATGTGATTTTCTGGATTTTTGTTTTAGATTCCGTCTCTCACAGTTGAAGAGTACCTATGATAAAAATTACAGACCTCTACATGCTTTGTAAGTAGGAAAACCTGCAAAATACTTGTTCTCCCCACTGTAAATACAATTGTAATTAAACCATGCAAATATTTTTGGTTAAATTAAATGTACAGGTAAATGACAGGAAGAGATGCTTAAATAGCCAAATGTGCGTATGATATATTTTAGGGTAATAATACTAATTCCCTTAAAATACAGTCCTTAGAACTGGGTTAATTACAGATAAATGCACGTATTGCACATTCAATATACTAAATGCAATGAGAAAAAAAGATACTACTGACAGGATACTAATATGCAGTCCTGAGTGAATGACTACGCAAGTTCAGTCCAAGAATTACTTACAATATTGCACGTAATATGATATAACAACTGTACATGAATATGTATATACAGTCCTGAACGAATGAGTGCTGAATGAATAAGTCCTGAGTGAATGAGTGATTACAGACCAGAGAGTTACTCACGAATGGATGGATGGATGCATAATTGTTAAACTAGGTCCGAACACCCCAACAGTTCCAGGTCTATGTTGTCGACGGCACGGCACCCCGGTGAGGCATTAAATAGTCTAATAGCTGCCGGCAGGAAGGACCTCCTGTAGCGCTCTCTGGCACACCGTGGTGGGGTCAGTCTGTGACTGAAGGTGCTCCTCTGCATCATAACCATGGCTAAAACAATATTTTGATACAATGCTAAATAAATTAAACATTTTACAAACTGGATTACTTTACTCACTGTCAGTTTTGTCCTAGTTTGGTTGAATATATACTGAACAAAAATATAAACGCAATTTCAAAGGATTTACTGAGTTCCAGTTCATATGAGGAAATCAGTCAATGTAAATAAATTAATTAGGCCCTCATCTATGGATTTCACATGACTGGGAATACAGATATGAATCTGTTGGTCACAGATACCTTAAAATAAATGGGCATCACAAGGGGCCTCAGGATCTCATCACGGTATTTCTGTGCATTCAAATACAAATACAATTGTGTTCATTGTCCGTGGCTTATGACTGCCCATACTGTACCATAACCCCACCGCCACCATGGGGCTCTCTGTTCACAACGTTGACATCAGCAAACCGCTGGCCCACACGACGCCATACATGCGGTCTGCGGTTGTGAGGCCGGTTGGACGTACTGCCAAATTCTCTAAAACGACGTTGGAGGCAGCTTATGGTAGAGAAATTAACATTATATTCTCTGGCTACAGCTCTGGTGGACATTCCTGCAGTCAGCATGCCAAATGCACACTCCCTCAAAACTTGAGACATCTGTAGCATTGCGTTGTGTGAAAAAACTGTACATTTTAGATTGACCTTTTATTGTTCCCCGCACAAGGTGCACCTGTGTAATGATCATGCTGTTTAATCAACTTCTTGATATGCCACACCTGTCAGGTGGATGGATTATCTTGGCAAAGGAGAGATGCTCACTAACTGGGATGTAAACAAATGTGTGCACAAAAGCAGAGAAATAAGCTTTTTGTGCATCTGGAACATTTCTGGGATCTTTTATTTTAACTCATGAAACATGGGACCAACAAGTTGAGTTTATATTTTTGTTCATAGAACATACAGTATTTTTTTTATTATTATTCAGAAACCAAAAATACCATCACACCGTCAAAACATAGAAAAATTATATTATATTTTGCTCATATCGCCCAACCATACCAGTCTGTCTGTCTCTCTCTTCTCTTTCTGTCTCTGTCAATGTCTCCCTCTGACTCCCAACCTCTTTCTCATGTTTTATACCCCACCCCCCAGCTGTGGTTATAACGTAGTTGTAGTAATAATGTAGCTGTGGTTATAACGTAGCTGTAGTTATAACGTAGCTGTAGTTATAACGTAGATGTAGTTATAGCGTAGCTGTAGTTATAACGTAGCTGTAGTTATAACGTAGCTGTAGTTATAACGTAGCTGTAGTTATAACGTAGCTGTAGTTGTAACGTAGCTGTATTTATAATGTAGCTGTGGTTATAACGTAGCTTTAGTTATAATGTAGCTGTGGTTATAATGTAGCTGTGGTTATAACGTAGCTGTAGTTATAACGTAGCTGTAGTTATAACGTAGCTGTAGTTATAATGTAGCTGTAGTTATAATGTAGCTGTAGTTATAACGTAGCTGTAGTTATAACGTAGCTGTAGTTATAACGTAGCTGTAGTTATAACGTAGCTGTAGTTATAATGTAGCTGTAGTTATAATGTAGCTGTAGTTATAACGTAGCTGTAGTTATAACGTAGCTGTAGTTATAACGTAGCTGTAGTTATAACGTAGCTGTAGTTATAATGTAGCTGTAGTTATAATGTAGATGTAGTTATAACGTAGCTGTAGGTATAATGTAGCTGTAGTTATAATGTAGATGTAGTTATAATGTAGATGTAGTTATAATGTAGCTGTAGGTATAATGTAGCTGTAGTTATAATGTAGCTGTAGGAATAATGTAGCTGTAGGAATAATGTAGCTGTAGTTATAATGTAGCTGTAGTTATAACGTAGCTGTAGTTATAATGTAGATGTAGTATAGAGAACTGCATCATGTGATATGAGTTTAGGTTTAACTGGTCTTCTAGAGAGAAATAATCTGAACAGAGTGTGATCCAACTGTGTGCATCAGAGCAGCAGATATAGAGCTGTTGGCAAATCTGTTGAAGTCACAGAGGCTTCCACTGGAATCTGAATAGAAATGAGCCAATTAGCTGGTGGTGTGTGTGTGTGTGTGTGTGTGTGTTTGTGTCTGTCTGCAGACACAGCTGACACTTCCAAGGTGCCCAACATCGCTGTAGGCAAATCCATTCTCCCACTGCTAATCTGCTGTGGAGCAGAGAGGGAAGGAGGTGTCACTCAAACGTATTATCCACACTGGTGGTGTGTCTGACAAAACACACACTCGTCACGCACGCACACACACACACACACACACACGCACACTGCACCCTTTTCCTCTCTATCCCTGTTATAGCTGCCATCGCATAATATTCTCCACTCGTAAGTGTTTGGTCTGTGTAACCCACTGGACTAGTTGGCCATGTGTACCCCTAGATTGGCTTGTTAAAAACCCAGCCTCCATTACAGTCAATTAGCTCTCAATCTCCTGTCACTTGTTAAGCCACTAAACCCCTGGACATGTCACACACTTTACACAGTGCTGGCTAGAGTTGTAACAACCAGTACTATCATACTGCACTTCAACAATCACTCACTACAATACATGATGACGCTAATGCTACTGTACTCCACTTGTATTCATGAACATTACATATCATGGGAGCTTATCACTCTATTTAGAAACTAATTTGAATCTAATATGAGCCAAATATTCTCTGTCATTCAAATTAATGGAAAGCTTTGTTCTTCACTGAACAGCAGCTGCAGGTGCCTCTACCCTCAGTTTCAGCTAGGTCCCTTGTGGATGAAGGAATTTTAATTTCATATGTTATAAATAATGAATTCAGCACATCATTAAAAAACTGTTTACAGAAGCAGCAGTGGCATAGAACTGTATTGTGGTGTTATTTTAAAAAGGGAGCAAAGTCAAAGTATCAGAAAGCCTGCTTTTATTTGCCATAAGCTCTTAGTGGTACCCGGGGCTGCTACTAACTCAAATTTATTTCAATCAATCAATCACATTTATTTATAAAGCCCTTTTTACATCAGGCGATGTCACAACGTGCTATACAGAAACCCAGTCTAAAACCCCAAACAGTATGCAATGCAGATGCAGAAACATGGTGGCTAGGAAAAACTCCCTGGAAAGGCAAAACCTAGGAAGAAACCTAGAGAGGAACCAGGCTCTGAGGGGTGGCCAGTCCCCTTCTGGCTGTGCCGGGTGGAGATTATAACAATACGTTGGCCATTAAGGCCAGATTATTCTCCAAGATGTTCAAACGTTCATAGATGACCAGGAGGGTCAAATAATAGTCACAGTGGTTGTAGAGGTTGCAACAGGTAAGTACATCAGGAGTAAATGTCTTGGCTTTTCATAGCCGGGCATTTTCATAGCAGATCTGGGACAAGCTATCACGTCTGGTGAACAGGTCAGGGTTCCATAGCCACAGGCAGAACAGTTGAAACTGGAGCAGCAGCAGTACTAACTCCCTTTGAGAGGCCAGGGTTGTGGAGCAGATTGCATCTTTGTAAGCTGCTTGCCATCTAGAAAACGTGTAATCATCCCTAAATTCATACTAGACTAATTGGAGTATTATGTAAGACTGTATGATTTCCTAGAAACGTCTAGAGTGATCTCCCGATAATCTGTCTATGGACAAATCCTTGGAGGGACTAACAAGAAAACACACACACACACACACACACACACACACACACACACTCCATTACCACCCCAGTGACAGCACAGTATTGATAAGGTTCTATGCACATTGTTCCAGCTGAATACTTCCCATTAGGATTCCTTAAGGAGAGGGACTGAACTCATACAGGCAAATAGGATGATAGATGCATTCTAACACTTGCTCTTCCTGTCAACACAACAACAGACTCTCTGAAAGGGAGACACACATACACACATACTGTACACATACACACACACACACACACACACACACACACACACACACACACACACACACACACACACACACACACACACACACGTATTTAAAATGAATCCCTTAAAGTTTACAGACATCCAGTGAGGAGAAGGGTCATTAAATAAACGGGCTGTAGGGTGGAGGGCAGTGGGCCAAGAGGGCTGTAGGGTGGAGGGCAGTGGGCCAAGAGGGCTGTAAGGTGGAGGGCAGTGGGCCAAGAGGGCTGTAGGGTGGAGGGCAGTGGGCCAAGAGGGCTGTAGGGTGGAGGGCAGTGGGCCAAGAGGGCTGTAAGGTGGAGGGCAGTGGGCCAAGAGGGCTGTAGGGTGGAGGGCAGTGGGCCAAGAGGGCTGTAGGGTGGAGGGCAGTGGGCCAAGAGGGCTGTAGGGTGGAGGGCAGTGGGCCAAGAGGGCTGTAGGGTGGAGGGCAGTGGGCCAAGAGGGATCTCTGTTCGTTGCACCATTGTTGGTGCTCTTTAAAACCTCCTCACTGCTATTGATCCTGGTCAGATTGACATAGTAGATTGACATAGTCAATCCCAGTCCCAGAGGTACGGTGAAAGATGCGGCTGCTGTCAGGGCCGGTATTTTGGGGAGCTCTGGCGTGCGTGAGATGACAGGCTCATCTGGACAAAGAAACCCCAGGGAGAGGTGCTAGGGGGATGACCCCAGATCTACCCCTCTATCCCTAAGCCCCAGGGGGGGTGGGAAGAATGTAGCGAAGCACTGAGAAAGAGATCAACTATGACCCTGCTCAGTTATGACAGCTTTGTATGTGTGTGTGTTTCTTTCTTTGGACACATGCTCAAGTCAAAAGGAAAGGACAGAGCAGTCCAAGTTATGCAATGGTGGTAAAGACATTAGCTACCACTGAGGCAGACGATCAACACTGAGTTGATCCCCAGGATGGATTCGATAATAATAATATTGATAATAATAATAATTTGGTGGGTTTATATTTATTATCACATTTACATTTTAGTCATTTAGCATCTTATCCAGAGCGACTTACAGTAGTAAGTGCATACAATTTCATACAATTTTCATACTACACTGTATATTATATTTGTCCAAGTGTGTATTATACATGTGTGAATTGGAAATTTATTTTTTACCAGCTCTCAGTCTCACGTCGGAATTAGACATTCATCCATGTTTCTCCAACGTCAAATTTCTAAGTTGTTCCAAATGTCAAAATTTCGAAGTGTTTAAGGTTAAGTTTAGGCATGAACTCAGAAAGGTTAAGGTTTGGCATAGGCTCAAAGCATAAATATAAAAACAACTTTCTATCGCTGGATTTGAACTTGCAACCTTTGAAATCAGAGGGTTAGGGTTAACTCCCCGAGACACCCATTATCAACTGCGACCCTGGATCAATTAGGTTTATGTGCCTTGCTCAAGGGCATATCGACTGATTTGTCACCTTGTGGGCTCAGAGATTAGAACTAATGATCTTTCAGTTACTGGCCCAACGCTCTAACCGCTAGTCTCTCCCTCTCTCCCTCTCTCCCTCTCTCCCTCTCTCCCTCTCTCCCTCTCTCCCTCTCCCCCTCTCTCCCTCTCCCCCTCTCTCCCTCTCCCCCTCTCTCCCTCTCCCCCTCTCTCCCTCTCCCCCTCTCTCCCTCTCCCCCTCCCCCTCTCCCCCTCCCCCTCTCCCCCTCTCTCTCCCCATCACACACTCTCTCTCTCCATGATGAGTGACAGCCACTCTCCTCCAATCAGAAAGCCTAAATGTCAGCCATGTAGGCAATCTCCTGCTGAGTTGAAGACATGACAGATTAAACTATTGTGATGACACTATTATGACCCATTTGACCACCTGCTCCAGAGATAAATGCATTTCTAGGTCGGTGAAGGATTATGATAGCTAGCTACACGCTAGGCTCCTTGGGGCCATAAATGGGTCACTCTTACCAGACACCTCTGTCTGTCTGGTGCAGAGGCAGGCTATGTAACTGCGCTGTGTGTGTGTGTGTGTGTGTGTCCAACAGCAGCCTAATAATAACACTATACTTGAAATACTTGATTAAGAAATTCACTAGGAGATGTTTGTAGTTAATTAGGCCTGAATCTTTGTATTTCATGTGGACTTGTAAACTGTCTTGTGTGTGTGTGTGTGTGTGTGTGTGTGTGTGTGTGTGTGTGTGTGTGTGTGTGTCCTTCGCATGTCCCTGCCACTGCCATTGTTTTTGCTGACAGACTTCTCTACCGATCCTCCGTGTTCACTACATTTATTCTAGTCTCTGTAACTACATCCTTCGCCCACCACCAACGCTACAAAAAGCTTATAGGCATTAAGTTGTCGGTGCCGGGGTTCCCATTGTTTGAGGTCGGAGATTATGAGGCCATTCAAATAGTGGGATCCCAGCCAGATAGGACTAGCAGCTTCCTACACACACACACACACACACACACACACACACACACACACACACACACACACACACACACACACACACACACACACACACACACACACACACACACACACACACACACACACACACACACACACACACACACACACACACACACACACACACACACACACACACACACACACACACACACACACACACACACTGTCACGTTCGGGTGTGTAGAGAGACCAAGGCGCAGCGTATCCATAGTTCGACATCTTTATTTAACGAACTGACGAACTATACAAAATAACAAATGATATATATAAAGATACACGTAACACGACACGAGACAATATACAACAATGAACCACGCCAACGGAGTGGAACACAGACATATAAGTAAGATCCCTAATTAGAGGTAATGCATAGCAGCTGCCTCTAATTAGGGATCCTACACACACACACCAGACAGAAATAGAAATGATAGATCTGCCAGACTCTGACCATAGAAATATAGAGAAGCAAAGCTTCTCTATGGCCAGAGCCTGACAGTACCCCCCCCCAAAGGCGCGGACTCCCGGCCGCAAGAAAATTAAACACAAACATGAGGGAAGGGTAAGGGAGGAAAAAAAAAACATCACACGATCGCAGGTGGCGGTTCCGGCCCCGGCGAAGTGGCTAGCTTCCTCCCCATTTCTACTGGGCCCGGTGTGGCTGGCGACTCAGGCCATTTAAAGGGGCAACCCACTGGTCCTGGAAATGACCATGGTGGGGCAAAAGGCTCAGGCCAAGGAGCGGGGCAAATAACCGGGCCAGGACTGGGCATCGGTGTAACGGGCGACTCCGGCCATATAAAGGGGCAACCCACCAGTCCTAGAAATGACCATGGTGGGGAAAAAGGCTCAGGCCATGGAGCGGGGCAAATAACCGGGCCAGGACTGGGCACCGGTGTGGCAGGCGACTCCGGCCATATAAAGGGGCAACCCACCGGTCCTGGATACAACAATGGTGGGGAAATAAGTTCAGGCCATGGAGCGGGGCAAATAACCGGGCCAGGACTGAGCACCGGTGTGGCAGGCGACTCCGGCCATATAATCGTCACGGAAGGTTCCGGGCTGTCGATCGTCACGGAAGGTTCCGGGCTGTCGATCTTCACGGAAGGTTCCGGGCTGTCGATTTTCACGGAAGGTTCCGGGCTGTCGAGCGTCACGGGAGGTTCCGGGCTGTCGAGCGTCACGGGAGGTTCCGGGCTGTCGAGCTTCACGGGAGGCTCCGGGCTGTCGAGCGTCACGGGAGGCTCCGGGCCGTCGAGCGTCACGGGAGGCTCCGGGCTGTCGAGCGTCACGGGAGGCTCCGGGCTGTCGAGCGTCACGGGAGGCTCCGGGCTGTCGAGCGTCACGGGAGGCTCCGGGCTGTCGAGCGTCACGGGAGGCTCCGGGCTGTCGAGCGTCACGGGAGGCTCCGGGCTGTCGAGCGTCACGGGAGGCTCCGGGCTGTCGAGCGTCACGGGAGGCTCCGGGCTGTCGAGCGTCACGGAAGGTTCCGGGCTGTCGATCGTCACGGAAGGTTCCGGGCTGTCGATCGTCACGGGAGGCTCCGGGCTGTCGACCATCACGGGAGGCTCCGGGCTGTCGACCATCACGGGAGGCTCCGGGCTGTCGACCATCACGAGAGGCTCCGGGATGTCGAGGCGCACCGACGGTCTGATGCGTGGAGCTGGCACTGGAGGCACCTGGCTGGGCTCACGCACTGGAAGTCGAGTGCGGGGAGTCGGCACGGGACGTACCGGACTGTAGAGGCGCACTGGAGGCCTGGTGCGTGGAGCTGGCACTGGAGGAACCTGGCTGGGCACACGCACTGGAGGTCGAGTGCGGGGAGTCGGCACGGGACGTACTGAGCTAGGGAGGCGCACTGGAGGTTGAGTGCGGGGAGTCGGCACGGGACGTACCGGACTTTGCACACGCACTGGAGGTAGAGTGCGGGGAGTCGGCACGGGACGTACCGGACTGGGGAGGCGCACTGGAGGCCTGGTGCGTGGAGCTGGCACTGGAGGAACCTGGCTGGGCACACGCACTGGAGGTCGAGTGCGGGGAGTCGGCACGGGACGTACCGGGCTAGGGAGGCGCACTGGAGGTTGAGTGTGGGGAGTCGGCACGGGACGTACCGGACTTTGCACACGCACTGGAGGTAGAGTGCGGGGAGTCGGCACGGGACGTACCGGACTGGGGAGGCGCACTGGAGGCCTGGTGCGTGGAGCTGGCACTGGAGGAACCTGGCTGGGCACACGCACTGGAGGTCGAGTGCGGGGAGTCGGCACGGGACGTACCGGACTTTGCACACGCACTGGAGGTAGAGTGTGGGGAGTCGGCACGGGACGCACCGGACTGGGGAGGCGCACTGGAGGCCTGGTGCGTGAAGTCGGCACATGTGGCACAGGACTAATAACACGCACCTCAGGGCTAGTGCGGGGAGCAGGCACATGACGTACCGAACTGGAGAGGCGCACTGGAGGCCTGGTGCGTGGAGTCGGCACTGATGGCGCCGGACTGGTGACACGCACCTCAGGGCGAGTGCGAGGAGCAGGCACATGACGTACCGGACTGGAGAGGCTCACTGGAGTGTAGCAGACGGCCGGACCCAGACTGGGCACCGGTGGAGCGGACTGCTCTGGCACTGGAGTAGAGCAGACGGCCGGACCCCGACTGGGTACCGGTAAAGCGGTCTGCTCTTTCACGGGAGTGGAGTAGGCGACAGGACACGGATCATTCCACTCCGACATTTCCCGTTCAACTTCCTCCGCTATCTCCCACATTTCCTCCAACACGTCTCCAAACTGGCTCTCCAAATAATTCTCCTCTTCTTCACTTTGCGCCCCCCATTTATATGTTGGGCACAGTGCATCCCACATGGAGAGTGGTACTGGTGCGTCCTCTTCCTTACCAGACCACCCCCATAGCCCCCCCCCGAAATTTTCCTGGGGTTGACTACGGGCTCCGTTTCCTCCTTTTCTCCGCTGTCTTCCTTTCTTCCTCTCCGTTGCTCCAGTTTTACGCTGCTTGGTCGGTTGGTGGTTCATTCTGTCACGTTCGGGTGTGTAGAGAGACCAAGGCGCAGCGTATCCATAGTTCGACATCTTTATTTAACGAACTGACGAACTATACAAAATAACAAATGATATATATAAAGATACACGTAACACGACACGAGACAATATACAACAATGAACCACGCCAACGGAGTGGAACACAGACATATAAGTAAGATCCCTAATTAGAGGTAATGCATAGCAGCTGCCTCTAATTAGGGATCCTACACACACACACCAGACAGAAATAGAAATGATAGATCTGCCAGACTCTGACCATAGAAATATAGAGAAGCAAAGCTTCTCTATGGCCAGAGCCTGACACACACACACACACACACACACACACACACACACACACACACACACACACACACACACACACAGAGAGAGAGAGAGACAGCCACTAACCTTGTGGGGACATAAAATTCAGTCCCATTCAAAATCCTATTTTCCCTAACCCATAAACCGAACCCTAACCCGTACCCGTACCTGTACCATAACCCTAACCCTAGTTTTTGTTGGTTTACTATTCAATTGTTCTAGTCCCCACAAGTATAGTTAAACACGTCCGCACACACACGTTTGTTTTACTATCCTTGAGAAGACCAAAACATTGATTCCCCTAACCCCTAACCCTGGTCCCCACAAGGATAGTAAAACCAAAGACACACACACACACACACACACACACCAGAAACTTCACCCTCAGCTCGGGCAGGCAGACATTTATAATGCCTCTCTCCAGACAGAGAAATTAGACACATTCCTTTAGAAATGGATCATCACTGTTTAGCAGGAAAGTGATCATTTTGTATGGGCAACTTCTCTTTCTGTTTAGTCGTCACTAAGTCGTAAGATACACATTTCAAGAAAACTAGGTAATTGAATATCAATTTGTGATTGATTGATTGTGGATTTTTTATGCCCGTTTCTGGAATTTTGAACAAACTCTCTTTATTGTTCTGAAACCCTGTGTCATCAAAGTGTCATACAAGTGCCTGTCGTTTTATTTTCGGTTTCCGGAATAGACTGGATTAATCTGGTTAGTTAGTCTATCATGGACCCAAGTAGCTGGCTTAAAGGAACCTAACCCGAGACCCAACTATAGGTACTGAGTGCATTGGTAGGAGTTGTAGGGAGTGGTGTCTCTGGGCTAAAGCCAACCCAGAGGGCGACCCGCTCATAATGTGCTGAAGCCAAAGCTCTTGCACGGACGATCCTGACAAGGCGCTGGTTTATAGGTTCAGGGTGAGGGAGTGTAGGCACTCAACACCGGGGATAGCCCACTTTACTGTACTGCCCTTGCTGTTGAGTTTGAGTTCTGCACATCTATCACTCTAGTGTTAATGCTAATTGGTAATTATTTCGCCACTATGGCCTATTTATTGCCCTACCTTCCTAATCTTACTACATTTTCACACACTGTACATAGATTTTCTATTGTGTTACTGACATGTGTAACTCTGTGTTGTTTTTGTTGCACTGCTTTGCTTTGTCTTGGCCAGGTCGCAGTTGTAAATGAGAACTTGTTCTCAACTGGCCTACCTGGTTAAATAAAGTTGAAAGAGAATGAGGAAGTGGATAGAATCTAATTTCTTATGATTATCAGTAAAATTAACGCATATAAACGCAACATGTAAAGTGTTGGTCCATGGTTTCATGAGCTGAAATAAAAGATCCCAGAAATTGTGGGTGCTTTTGTGCGAGTGTGTGTTTATACTTGCAGGTAGTCTGCACTGCTGTAGCTGTGTGACTAACCAGGCCCCAGCTGTTGCAGATGCCACAGAAGTGAGTCACACGCACGCACGCACGCACGCACGCACACACACACACACACACAGCCTACTGGGAAAGCTGTGGGTCACAGTACTGCTGCTCATCTCCCATAATCCTTTACTCCATCAACACCACAGCTGCAGAGGATATCCCATGGGTTGACATGCCCCAGACTTCATACAAACTGTCACTCTTTTTATCTTTCTCTGTCTCTCCTTCCCGCTCTCTCTCTTTCTCCCCTTCCCTCTCCCTCTCTCCCTCTCTCCTTCCTACTCTCTCTCTCTTTTTCACCTTCTCTCGCACTCCCTCTCTGAATTCTTAGTGGTTTTAATGGGCTTTCTGCATTCTGATGGTTTTACACTGAACAAAAATATAAACCCAACATGTAAAGTGTTGGTCCCATGTTTCATGAGCTAAAAGAAAACATCCCAGAAATGTTCTATATGCACAAAAAAGTTCTCTCAAATTCTGTGAGCAAATTTGGTTTACATCCCTGTTAGTGAGCATTTCTCCTTTATCAAGATAGTCCATCCACCTGACAGGTGTGGCATATCAAGAAGCTGATTAAACAGCATGATCATTACACAGGTGCACCTTGTGCTGGGGACAATAAAAGGCCACTCTAAAATGTGCTGTTTTATCACACAACACAATGCCACAGATGTCTCAAGTGTGCAATTGGCATGCTGACTGCAGGAATGTACATCAGAGCAGTTGCCAGATTAAATTAATTTCTCTACCATAACCCGCCTATAACGTCATTTTAGAATTTGGCAGTACATCCAACCGGCCTCACAACTGCAGGTCATGTTAAACCACGCCAGCCCAGGACCTCCACATCCGGCTTCTTCACCTGCATGATCGTCTGAGACCAGCAACCCGGACAGCTGATGAAACTGAGGAGTATTTCTGTCTGTAAAATAGCCCTTTTGTGGGGAAAAACTCATTCTGATTGGCTGGGCCTGGCTCCCAAGTGGTTGGGCCTATGCCCTCCCAGGCCCACCCATGGCTGCCCTCCTGCCCAGTCATGTGAAATGCATAGATTAGGGCCTAATTTGTTTATTTCAATTGACTGATTTCCTTATATGAACTGTAACTCAGTAAAATCGTTGAAATTGTTACGTTGCCTTTATATTTTTGTTCAGTACATACCGATATACTGTATATCACCTGAAACCTGCAATTTTAACCTGCAAATAGCAACAGAAATAGTTGCTCGATTTATTGAGACGGTTTTCTATTGAGCAGTATTAATTATTCGATTGGTGTCAGGCTCTGGCCATAGAGAAGCCTATTTGCTTCTCTATGTAGCTATGGTCAGAGTCTGACAGTGTCTTTCTTTTCTGTTTCTGTGTGGGTTTTGGGTTGGATCCCTAATTAGAGGCAGCTACACCGCATTGTCTCTAATTAGGGATCCTATATATGTTAAGTCTGTCCTTCACTCTGGTGTGGGTCGTTGTCGTTATATGTCGCAGTCACGGTGAATGTAAGTGTGCCTTGGTTACGTCCGTTCATTCGTGTGTGTTTTTAGTGAACGTGTCGTTAGTTTGTTCGGTGTCGTTATAGTTCGTCATTTTGTTTGTGTCAATTATACATAGTATATAAAGATGTCGAACTATAATCCCTGCGCTGCGACTTGGTCTGTCTCTGCAACCGTTCGTGACAATTGGATGACAGATAAATTAAACTATTGGCGTGTATGTCTCTCTCTCTCTCTCCCTCCCTCCTTCTTTCTTCCTCTCTCGGTCTCTCCCCCCTCTCGCTCTCCCTCTCTTCTCTCTCTCTGTGACAGAGTACCCTGCCATGATACTGAGTGACCTACTGGCACACAGGTCCATCACCTAGCAACCACATCACTCATAGAGACAGAGATGAGAGTAAGGATAGACAGACTGGACAGACCACAACCTCCCCTCCTCACCAACAGACTGCCAAGGAAGATTTTTCCCAGAGAGACAGAGAGAGAGAGCGAGAGAGAGAGACAGACACAGTCAGGCAAGCAGACAGACTTTCTTGACTCTCTCTCTCTCTAAAGAATCTGAGAGGACAGCACAGAAAGGAATCTGAGAGGACAGCACAGGAAGGAATCTGAGAGGACAGCACAGGAAGGTCGTGCTAAAACAGGCTTCCCAACTCATCAGCATCACACACATTAGAGAAATGCGATGTGAAGTTTTCAGAGCACTGCGCCCCCGTGACTCTCTCTTTCTCTACACAGCACTGGCACTGAGGCCAAGGAACCAACCAACCAATCAATTTTACCGCCCATCCCCCCCAGCCACTGTTAGAGTAGGAATACAATATGGATGGATCAGCTGCATCTGGTTAGAGAGAGAGGCTGTTAGTGTAGGAATAGAGTATCTGGTTAGAAGATAGATAGGTACTTTATTGATCCCCGAAGGGAAATCCCTCTCTCTCTCCCTCATCTCCATCTCTCTCCCTCATCTCTCTCGAACACACAGAGAGTGATTTGTTGAGAAGCTTTTATAGTAGCGTAGTGGCTTGCTAACAAATCTGGTCTCATAAAAAATACCTCAGAGGGGGGCCATGTGGCTGTGGGGAAGAGCAGAAGAGGACTGTGGTGGTCTAAGGGGGAGGGGAATCAGAATCAACATGCAGCTCAAAGGGGTGAGACACTGCAGAACACCTAAAACAGGTCTATGTGAGCAGAAAACTCAAGCTAGGTATTTTTTTTTACATTCCCAAAATAAAACAGTTCCATTCCCTAACATTCCCATACTAGAACAGTCCCATTCCCATACTAAAACAGTCCCATTCCCTAATGTTCCCAAACTAGAACAGTCCCATTCGCTAACATTCCCATACTAGAACAGTCCTTCCCTAACATTCCCAATCTAGAACAGTCCCATTCTCTAACATTCCCATACTAGAACAGTCCCATTCCCCATTCCCCTGTCCCAAACCAAAGCTTTCTGTCTGATACCTAATCATGAACCTCAACTCTCATACCATCTCCTCTCACCCCTCTCTCTTGTCTTTCGGTGTCTACTGTCCCGAAAGAAAGTACAGAACATCCTTCCCTATTCCCAGTGTTTAGTCATTCATTGCATAGATTAGTAAACTACCAACATTCTACTCTCTTCTAAAGGCTTATGAATCTGTAAAGAATGCTCTACAATGCACTAGAATGCATTAGAATGCACTAGAATGCTCTACAATGCACTAGAATGCATTAGAATGCACTAATGCTCACCAATGCACTAGAATGCATTAGAATGCACTTGAATGCGCTAGATTCCTCTATTCTTCAATTTTGTCCTCTTCTTTTCTCTCCTCTCCTTAACTCTTCAGTCGTTCAGTATTCTGAGGAGGTTTTCTGGCTGGCTTGAGTTCAGAACCTTTTTGTTGCTGCTCACTGCAGCACAGTCCCCTCCCTGCTGCGTGCCACGTCTTTTTCAATATCCCTCTCTCCTCTTTTTCAATCTCCCTCTCTCTTCTTTTTCAATCTCTCTCTCTCTCCTTCCAGCACTCCCTCCATCTCCAGTCCTGAGAGATCGGCCACATTATCGCCGTACACACACAAACCCCCCCCCGCCCCGCCCACACACACACACACACACATCCAAACACACACTACATAATTTATTTAATTCCTCTCCTCTCCTCACTGTGACTACCCTGTGATGGTATAGGTAGGAGTTGAATAAATACATTCCTTACATGGTTAAACATTAAAAGGCCTTTCGTGACCAAGTACAATTACATTTTTGTAGGTATTTCTTAAATGTGAAGAATCTAGCTATGGAGAATCTATGGAGAATCTTCTGCAGTGCTCTTCTACAAGAGGGTTATGACAGTCAACTAAAAAGTCTGCCGCTGAGCGCTATTGCGGGGGTTGTTAAAGGCTAATCTGAAGGAAACTAATTAAAGTTTCCAAGGAAAATGAAGTTCCTAAGGCAACTGTAGAAGGATATGGTAACAGGTATTCAACTGTAGAAGGATATGGTAACAGGTATTCAACTGTAGAAGGATATGGTAACAGGTATTCAACTGTAGAAGGATATGGTAACAGGTATTCAACTGTAGAAGGGTATGGTAACAGGTATTCAGCTGTAGAAGGATATGGTAACAGGTATTCAACTGTAGAAGGATATGGTAACAGGTATTCAACTGTAGAAGGATATGGTAACAGGTATTCAACTGTAGAAGGGTATGGTAACAGGTATTCAGCTGTAGAAGGATATGGTAACAGGTATTCAGCTGTAGAAGGATATGGTAACAGGTATTCAACTGTAGAAGGATATGGTAACAGGTATTCAGCTGTAGAAGGATATGGTAACAGGTATTCAACTGTAGAAGGATATGGTAACAGGTATTCAACTGTAGAAGGATATGGTAACAGGTATTCAACTGTAGAAGGATATGGTAACAGGTATTCAACTGTAGAAGGATATGGTAACAGGTATTCAACTGTAGAAGGATATGGTAACAGGTATTCATCTGTAGAAGGATATGGTAACAGGTATTCAACTGTAGAAGGATATGGTAACAGGTATTCAACTGTAGAAGGGTATGGTAACAGGTATTCAGCTGTAGAAGGATATGGTAACAGGTATTCAGCTGTAGAAGGATATGGTAACAGATATTCAGCTGGGCAAAACAGCCAAACGGGAAGCAAAAAAAACGTCAGTAATCTGTTTAGTCCTCCCACCTTCGTCATGTTCATCTTACACCAACATGAGAACCACACAGTCTCAAGGTTAAAAATAAAAGCTCTGGAGGAAATACCCACAAATATGTATTTCTTCTCTTTACTTGGCCAGAACATACTTTCTCCTACTGTATCTTACTATTGACTCATTCATTCAGGGGTCCTCCCCCCTTCTCCCTCCCTCTTTTGCTCTCTCTCAGCTCAAATAAACAGTTTATAATTAGCATAATTGCATCATTCTCCATCCCCTGCTGTTGTTCTCATGTTACTGCTGCACTTTGAGGAGAAACAGAGAGATGAAAGATCTCCCTGATGACATTAGCTCCATCCTACTACAAGGTCCATTATCAATATGAAGCCCTGTTTGCAGAATACAGTTAAATAATTTTTTTATCAACATGACTGATATAGTCGCTATGGAAAGACAGTACCAGGAATGGTGGACCTTATCAATATGGAAGCCTGCCTGTCTCCGTATAGTCATATAGTATTTTAATTTCTGGTCTCAGTCTCTATGGAAGGACAGTAGTGCCAGGAATGGGCAGCAAAATATAGTGGAGTCTGGCCTCTGGTGTAGGAGGGTTGGAGTCTGGCCTCTGGTGTAGGAGGGTTGGAGTCTGGCCTCTGGTGTAGGAGGGTTGGAGTCTGGCCTCTGGTGTAGGAGGGTTGGAGTCTGGCCTCTGGTGTAGGAGGGTTGGAGTCTGGCCTCTGGGGTAGGAGGGTTGGAGTCTGGCCTCTGGGGTAGGAGGGTTGGAGTCTGGCCTCTGGGGTAGGAGGGTTGGAGTCTGGCCTCTGGTGTAGGAGGGTTGGAGTCTGGCCTCTGGTGTAGGAGGGTTGGAGTCTGGCCTCTGGTGTAGGAGGGTTGGAGTCTGGCCTCTGGTGTAGGAGGGTTGGAGTCTGGCCTCTGGGGTAGGAGGGTTGGAGTCTGGCCGCTGGGGTAGGAGGGTTGGAGTCTGGCCTCTGGGATAGAAGGGTTGGAGTCTGGAGTCTGGGCTAGAAGATTTGAAGTCTAGAGTCTGGGGTAGGAGGGTCTCTGCCCATGTCTGGTCAGAGTCCGGTCAGAGTCTGCCCATGTCCAGTCAGAGTCTGCCCATGTCCAGTCAGAGTCTGCCCATGTCCAGTCAGAGTCTGGTCAGATTCCGGTACAGCTTTTATAAGATGGGAAACTGATGGTTTGTTGTACTGTGCAGTCATTGTTACTCTTAATGTGATTCTCAAAGAACTGGGGCGACTTTCTTTCTCTCTCACACACACAGTACACTACTTACAGTAAATAGACTGTTGACCCAGCGGTGACCACCTCCAAGTCTTCCTGTTCCTGGTCTCATTAAAAGAGAACATAAACAGATATGTTAGAGCCAATGAAAAAGATATGATACAGATATAGGCAGTTTGTAGCTCCACTCCACCTCAAATCAGCCTGGACAACCAGGTGAGGTACATTGTTGCCCATATCATGTCATTGATTTTCCATCAATTATATATTATTCTTGTTTTAGTGTTTGATATGGAACCTGTGTGCTTCTAAGGTCTAACTATAAAAAGAGGTGGACTAGTGTGTTCCCTGTCCACAATAGCACTACCTGACTGAACTGGGACTTGGGTTGAGACTACATCAGGCCTTTGGTACATGTGAATGCACTGGCTAAGTGTTGTATTAATATGCGCCAAATAGATAACAGAGAACGAGCGAGGAGGAAGGAAGGGGAGGGGGGGAATAGAGAGGGGGGAGAGAGAGAGAGGAGGAGGGAAGGGGCAGACTAGAGAAGAGAGAGAGGGACTAGAGAGGAGAGAGAGAGAGGGGAGAGAGAGAGAGGAGGAGGGAAGAACTAGAGAGGAGGAGAGACGGGGACAGGGGGAGAGAGGCGGGCGGAAAAAGAGAAGGAGAAGATAGGGGGGAGATGAAGAGCAGAGCTGCAGTGTGTGTCTCCCTCCAGTGCTGTTATCAAGTGGTGTGAGATGAGGTTATTCGGTGTGTCACATTATACAGGAGCAGCGGCAGCAACACACACACACACACACACACACACACACAGTCTCTGCTTCATCAGCACCACTACACGACCAGGGGACCGGGAACACACACACACACACGGTCCTACCCTATCCTATCAGACTCCATACTGCAGGCAGAAGCCACAGCAACAACCATCCCAGCAAGTAATCTCCAAAAGAAGCAGTCAGCCTCAAGATGGAGTCAACTACGTAAGTCTATGTTAGCGTAACATAGTGAATCTGTGGAGAAATAATTACTTATAGATGGATGCACACAGCTTTGTTTTCTCACCAGGGGTCTGCACTAATGACAGGAGGGGAATGCATGATAAGTGTCAGGATTACCCAGAATCCTGAGGGAGACCTGTGATTTCCCATCACCGCTCTGGCAATTCCATCAAATCACATTTATATTTTAGTCATTTAGCAGACGCTCTTCTCCAGAGAGACTTACAGTTAGTGCATTCGTCTTAAGAGAGCTAGATGAGACAACCACATATCACAGCCGTAGTATGTACATTTTTTCCTCAATAAAGATGGGCATATCATCAAAATAAATCAATCACAGCACGTTTTGGACTCATTCCGCAGTTTAACCTGATTAAGTACAATACCATTGGAAATTAATGTTAATATACACACAGAGTAATATATACAGTACCAGTCAAACGTTTGGACACACCTACTCATTTAAGGGTTTTAATGTACTTTTTACTCCATACATTTTCCCTGACACCCAAAAGTACTCTGACACACCCATCAGGAGAACATCCCTGGTCATGCCTACTGCCTCTGATCTGGCGGTCTCATTAAACACCTGTCACCAGAGACCGTCCTAGAGACATTAATAACACTCAGGTGTGGCCTATTACTCATTATGATCTCCTTGTTAAAAGAGGTGTGTTTTCTGTCGTCCTTGGCAGAAGCTTGAATTGTTTGCCGTGTGCTTTTGTCTCCCGAGTGAGATAGAGACTTAGTGTTTATTGGTTTCTCCCATGATACTGTGATCCTTCGGTTACCGTTTCTCAGTAAAGTATTATGTTTATCCTTAACCACTGATTCCTCATCTCTTCTCTGGGTCCAACCTCACAATGTCACAATATTTCTCACTAGTTTAACCATTTAGAGTTTAAAAAAATGCTTTTATGTACAAATTAACTGGGTGCTCTAAAAAGAGTTCCCATAGTGACTGTGCAGCAGCCCATTAATTTGTCTTCCTATAATCATAATAATAATATAAGTCATTTTACAGACGCTTTTATCCAAAGCGACTTACAGTCATGCATGCATACACTTTACAGCAAAATCAGTTGTAGTAGGAAAAGACAAGTGAACGTTGTTTGGGGTATAAGAAAGATAGATAGATACTCTTAAAGATACTCTTTGAAGAGGTAGGGTTTCAGAGCTAGACGTTTTTGGAAGTGTGTGTGTGTGTGTGTGTGTGTGTGTGTGTGTGTGTGTGTGTGTGTGTGTGTGTGTGTGTGTGTGTGTGTGTGTGTGTGTGTGTGTGAGTGAGTGAGTGAGTGATACGATATGATATTATCACCATACTTAGGTGCTGATACCATATGTACTGCGATTATCACGATTCTATATGCGTTGTTATTCGATACTGGGATCGTATTGCGATTCCAAGTTCCAAACATATTGCTCACCATAGCTGGAGTTAGCGCAAAAATAATATTGCGATATTGTCAAAATAATACAATACAATACATTGTCAAAATGGATATCCTGACATGTAGCTGTATAGATGTTTTCCCCCATCAATACTACAATATATAGGGAATAGAATGACATTTAGGATGCATCCCTGGAGAATATTGCAGTTCAGGCATGACATGAAAACACGATGAATCATCAGAAACGGAAAAATGGCACACTTCTTCAAAAGACACTGCGAGTTGCTCCCTGTCACAATCAATTACTGTGTCTTGACAGAAAACAAACAACCAAAACAAAACCTGAGATAATGAGATGTGTGAGGTCGTAGCAGGGTGGACAGGGACGGGATAACCACAACAATCATAGGATTTGAGTACAGAGACTGTGATCATACAGGAAACACGTTTAAGATGACAGCTAAGATTGAGTGATCTTGATCTGAAAGCTGTTCGACTTGGTTAGTGTGTCACTGAATAGCTAAGCCTGTATTATAAATCATTAGTTCAAAATGGACAGAAACAAAGAACTTTCTTCTGAAACTCGTCAGTCTATTCTTGTTCTGAGAAATTAAGGCTATTCCATGCGAGAAATTGCCAAGAAACTGAAGATCTTGTACAACGCTGTGTACTACTCCCTTCACAGAAAGGTGCAAACTGACTCTAACCAGAATAGAAAGAGGAGTGGGAGGCCCTGGTGCACAACTGAGCAAGAGGACAAGTACATTAGAGTGTCTAGTTTGAGAAACAGACGCCTCACAAGTCCTCAACTGGCAGCTTTATTAAATAGTACCCACAAAACATCAGTCTCAACGTCAACAATGAAGAGGTGACTCTGGGATGATGGCCACCTAGGCAGAGTTGCAAAGAAAAAGCCATATCTCAGACTGGCCAATAAAAAGAAGAGATTAAGATGGGCAAAAGAACACAGACACTGGACAGAGGAAGATTGGAAAAAAGTGTTATGGACAGACACATCTAAGTTTGAGGTGTTCGAATCATAAAGAAGAACATTCGTGAGACATAGACCAAATTAAAAGACACGAAAAGTGCTTGACGCCATCTGTCAAGCATGGTGGAGGCAATGTGATGGTCTGGGGGTGCTTTGGTGGTGGTAAAGTGGGAGATTTGTACAGGGTAAAAGGGATCTTGAAGAAGGAAGGCTATCACTCCATTTTGCAACGCCATGCCATACCCTGTGCACAGCGCTCAATTGGAGCCAATTTCCTCCTACAACAGGACAATGACCCAAAGCACAACTCCAAACTATGCAAGAACTATTTAGGGAAGAAGCAGTCAGCTGGTATTGTGTCTATAATGGAGTGGCCAGCACAGTCACTGGATCTCAACCCTACTGTGCTGTTGTGGGAGCAGCTTGACCGTATGGTACGTCAGAAGTGCCCATCAAGCCAATCCAGCTTGTGGGAGGTGCTTCAGGAAGCATGTGGTGAAATCTCTTCAGATTACCTCAACAAATTGACAACTAGAATGCCAAAGTTCTGCAAGGCTGTAATTGTTGCAAATGGAGGATTCTTTGACGAAAGCAAAGTTTGAAGGGCACAATCATTATTTCAAATAGAAATCATTATTTATAACCTTGTCAACGTCTTCACTATATTTTCTATTCATTTTGCAACTCATTTCATGTATGTTTTCTAAAAAACAAGGACATTTCTAAGTGACCCCAAACTTTTGAACGGTAGTGTACATACCCATTTAGGATACACATTTTACATACATGCTACTTTTATATACAGCAATCACATAACAATCCTTAATCCCACCCCTATCACCATAGACCACCCTTGTTTGGTTTCCATGTGCCATATATTTTTCAATTGTGCTGTGATGTTTTACATACATTTTGAACCTTTCTAATCTTTAGTGTCCACAGACTGTGAGCCAAAGATTAATTACTATATTATTTATTGACTGACTATGGCTTTCCAAATCACCCAACACTGCTATTTGTAAGGATAATTTTAAGTGAATGTGGTGATTTTTTAACCATTCCTGAACCTGTAACCAGAAACAAGCTGCATAGGGGCAACACCAGAATAAATGATCTAATGAATTTGTCTTTTCGCTGCAAATCTACAGAGCTGAGATTGTTGTATGCCCCATATAAATAGCATTCTGTTGGTGGCAATAATTTTGTATAATAATTTTAATTGAAAAACTCAAATTGTTGAATCAAGTGTTGTTTTGTGAATCAGTTCATAAACCATGTGCCATGGAATCGGTACATCGAAAATCTCCTTCCAACTATTTTGCAATCTGTATGGCACAGCTGTCAACATAACAGCTGGTTACTGAGTTTTATCAGTATAAATGTTCATTAGTGGATATTAATGTGCATCAACAAATCTTTCCACCATCAGGGATGTCAATGTTATCGAATGACCTTTGAGAAAAGTGTACCTGTCTGCTACGGCTGTTTAGTTGTTCTTGTTCCAATCATTGTTCTGAAACAAGCTCTGAAAGCCATGGCAACCAGTGCTCTAATGTTCACGTCAAAATGGAAAATGATTTTGGCCAGGATCAATAGCAGTGAGGAGGTTTTAAAAAGCACCAACAATGGTGCGACGAACAGAGATCAATACCTTCATTTTATGATTAGCATTTAACCTCTCGCTCTTTCTTTCTTCTCTGTGTGTGTATTTTCTCTCTCTCTCTCCCCTCTCTCTCTCCCCTCTCCCCCTCTCTCTCTCTCCCCCCTCTTTCTCTCTCTCTCTCTCTCTCTCTCTCCAAGAGGTTTAACATGACACACATGGATAGCATTAAACTTTTGTAGCCTAAACTAAAGTTTTAAAAAAATTAGGCTTGCAAGTTCTCTGAAGATAGAGGGCTTTAGAAGTGCCAGCCAAGCCTTTTAACTATAACCACAGTTGCCAAAACACCCTGCTTGCTGACAGTGTGACTCAGGGAGAGGAAAGGCTTGGAGGTAGCTCAAGAGTACTTCCTGTTTCCTAAACTACTTTACACCATTGGTATTCACACACTCACAAGACACACAGAGGCCATAAGGTAAACCAGTTTAATAGTAAAGGATTTAACTCTTAGTCCCAAAGGTAAACCAGTTTAATAGTAAAGGATTTAACTCTCAGTCCCTAAGGTAAACCAGTTTAATAGTAAAGGATTTAACTCTTAGTCCCAAAGGTAAACCAGTTTAATAGTAAAGGATTTAACTCTTAGTCCCAAAGGTAAACCAGTTTAATAGTAAAGGATTTAACTCTTAGTCCCAAAGGTAAACCAGTTTAATAGTAAAGGATTTAACTCTTAGTCCCAAAGGTAAACCAGTTTAATAGTAAAGGATTTAACTCTCAGTCCCTAAGGTAAACCAGTTTAATAGTAAAGGATTTAACTCTCAGTCCCTAAGGTAAACCAGTTTAATAGTAAAGGATTTAACTCTTAGTCCCAAAGGTAAACCAGTTTAATAGTAAAGGATTTAACTCTTAGTCCCAAAGGTAAACCAGTTTAATAGTAAAGGATTTAACTCTCAGTCCCTAAGGTAAACCAGTTTAATAGTAAAGGATTTAACTCTCAGTCCCAAAGGTAAACCAGTTTAATGGTAGAGGATTTAACTCTCAGTCCCTAAGGTAAACCAGTTTAATGGTAGAGGATTTAACTCTCACCTAGATCAGTAAGGACGATTTAAAGAAATCCAAAAAGTTACATATTGCAGCTTTAAATCATACAATAATGTATGAAATCATGTTAACACATTGTTCTCCCAGCTGTAGAAACACTTTTCCATGTAAAAGGACACAAGACCATCAACATGTGAAGTTCATAGGAGCATGTCAAATGAAAGTTAAGAGTCTATATTTTTTAGAAATTAAGGCATATATACATTTTTCAACCATTTTCCATCCTTCAACACTAGACTTTGATGTCTGGTCAAAAAAAATAAATGGAAAAGGTGTCTTAGACAACATCTACCAAAAAAGTCTTAAGGTATTAGAAATACATAAAACACAATCATGTTGAAGTAAAGACTGCTGTAAAGACTAAAATCAACATTTATATTTAGTTTTGGAAACATTGCCTTGTAATTCCGTTACAAAAAACCCATATACAGTGGGGAGAACAAGTATTTGATACACTGCCGATTTTGCAGGTTTTCCCACTGTAATTTTTATCATAGGTACACTTCAACTGTGAGAGACGGAATCTAAAACAAAAATTCAGAAAATCACATTGTATGATTTTTAAATAATTAATTTGCATTTTATTGCATGACATAAGTATTTGATCACCTACCAACCAGTAAGAATTCCGGCTCTCACAGACCTGTTAGTTTTTCTTTAAGAAGCCCTCCTGTTCTCCACTCATTACCTGTATTAACTGCACCTGTTTGAACTCGTTACCTGTATAAAAGACACCTGTCCACACACTCAATCAAACAGACTCCAACCTCTCCACAATGGCCAAGACCAGAGAGCTGTGTAAGGACATCAGGGATAAAATTGTAGACCTGCACAAGGATGGGATGGGCTACAGGACAATAGGCAAGCAGCTTGGTGAGAAGGCAACAACTGTTGGCGCAATTATTAGAAAATGGAAGAAGTTCAAGATGACGGTCAATCTCCCTCGGTCTGGGGCACCATGCAAGAGCTCACCTCGTGGGGCATCAATGATCATGAGGAAGGTGAGGGATCAGCCCAGAACTACACGGCAGGACCTGGTCAATGACCTGAAGAGAGCTGGGACCACAGTCTCAAAGAAAACCATTAGTAACACACTATGCCGTCATGGATTAAAATCCTGCAGCGCACGCAAGGTCCCCCTGCTCAAGCCAGCGCATGTCCAGGCCCATCTGAAGTTTGCCAATGACCATCTGGATGATCCAGAGGAGGAATGGCAGAAGGTCATGTGGTCTGATGAGACAAAAATAGAGCTTTTTGGTCTAAACTCCACTCGCCGTGTTTGGAGGAAGAAGAAGGATGAGTACAACCCCAAGAACACCATCCCAACTGTGAAGCATGGAGGTGGAAACATCATTCTTTGGGGATGCTTTTCTGCAAAGGGGACAGGACGACTGCACCGTATTGAGGGGAGGATGGATGGGGCCATGTATCGCGAGATCTTGGCCAACAACCTCCTTCCTTCAGAAAGAGCATTGAAGATGGGTGGTGGCTGGGTCTTCCAGCATGACAACGTCCCGAAACACACAGCCAGGGCAACTAAGGAGTGGCTCCGTAAGAAGCATCTCAAGGTCCTGGAGTGGCCTAGCCAGTCTCCAGACCTGAACCCAATAGAAAATCTTTGGAGGGAGCTGAAAGTCCGTATTGCCCAGCGACAGCCCCGAAACCTTAAGGATCTGGAGAAGGTCTGTATGGAGGAGTGGGCCAAAATCCCTGCTGCAGTGTATGCAAACCTGGTCAAGAACTACAGGAAACGTATGATCTCTGTAATTGCAAACAAAGGTTTCTGTACCAAATATTAAGTTCTGCTTTTCTGATGTATTAAATACTTATGGCATGCAATAAAATGCAAATTAATTACTTAAAAATCATACAATGTGATTTTCTGGATTTTTTTGATTCCGTCACTCACAGAGTACCTATGATAAAAATTACAGACTTCTACATGCTTTGTAAGTGGGAAAACCTGCAAAATCGGCAGTGTATCAAATACTTGTTCTCCCCACTGTATCTTTAAGATATTTTCAACTTTCTCCCTCATGAGGAGGGAGGATGATGAAAGTTAACAGAAGTAACAAGTGAAGGTAGACCTACCAATTAGTTATAGTGATTTTACTGATATTAATGAAATTATTAAGTGATTACCAAATCGGTAGCGGAATTTCAGAAAAATCTGTAACAGAATTTCTGCAATTGATCTGGCTACAATGGGAAATCATAGTAGTCACAAACCACAGTTGGGTTCACAAGTTTGGACAGCACAGTATTTGCAATGTCATGTCACTCAGAAGGAGTGTGAATAAAAGCGTTCACCTCTACAAAGCAAATTCCTCTTCACAGTGTGTGTTAGGAGAATGTAGTGGTGTGTGCTGAAGTGAACTCCACAACAGCTGCCAGTACCCTACAGCTCATTTTGAATATGGACATAACACACCATTAATGCAAGGGTTAAATATGTCACAGACATGTGCCGCACGCACGATTGTCTGCTTCAATCAATTTTGTCAAACACAAACATTACTATTAGTGGAAAAACTAGGATGTCTAGTTGATTAATCCACATAATTAAAGGTGTAATAAACTTGTATTAACGAACGCAGCAGTTAATGCTGCAATATGTAACTTTTGGGGCAACCCGACCAAATTCACACAGAAATGTGAGTTATAGAGCTGTCATTCTCATTGAATGCCAGTATAAGAAGCGGTAGATCTGTTCTATGTGCGCTTGTCTTTTACTTTTGGTTTTGTACACCAGCTTCAAACACAATATTTTTTGTTATTGAAAAGATATTTCACTTTGGTTAAGTTGGTACACTGATTCTCTACACTATATTTGCATATTTAGTCACAAACTGAAATGAGGAACACTTTTCGAATTCTAACAACCAGGAATTGGCGGAGCGATTTCTGCATATCTCACCTTTAAGGCTGTGTCTAACTAAACCAATAGCCAGGTTGAACTTAACTGACATAAAGGCTTCCCACTGGGCACAGATATCAGTTCAAGGTCTAGTATTGATTTACATTTGGTTGAGTTGTCAACCTACGTCAATTCAACTTGAAATCAACAAAAAAATCACTATGTCATTGGATTTAGGTTAAAATTGTTTTTTCCAAATCCAATCAGTCATCACATAGATTTTTTGGGGGTTGAAATTATGTGGAAACAACGTTGATTCAACCGGTTTTTGCCCAGTGGGTTGTCTAAATGAAGACTTTCAGATTAACTAACTACTCTCGGTCAATAAACTCAGTGTAGTATAGTACACCAGAGAATAACAGACTCCCCAAGGGAAGTTTATTCTCAGATCTAACATATGGTCAAAACAATGTGATGATTGTTATGCTACAGTAGTAGTATTGTCTGCCCTGCATACAGCCAAACTGGCCAAATTCCTCTTCTAGTTTCAGTAGACAAACACAGACACAGACTACACTACACAACACACACACACACACACACACACTGACTACAAACACAGTAGAGGTACACACAGACCGAGGGAGGGTGTTTCTCTTGGCACAGGGAACAGAAAGTGCCTGCCTGGCAGGCCAGTGGTAGGAAGAAACCTCTAAGCCTGTTGCTGTCAATAAAGCCAATGCTGTTTGTCGGTGTAATGACAGGGTACGCTAGTCTTTGGCTCAGAGACTACTGGCCCAGTCATCAATCTGACCTCAATCCTTCTGATATGCTTTTGTTATATTATGCTTATGTTATATTATGCTTATGTTATGGCGGCCATTGCAGGGGAACAATGGACATCTCAATATACCATCAGGATGCTATTGTAGAATAGAATAGAACAGGCCTACTGTAACCTGTTGCTGGTCTTGCTGTGATTCTATAGGACCAGTTTATCTCTGTGCCCATGCAGGAAGTACATGTGCATCTCAACACCAGATTAATGTCACTGTTATAAAGACTGAGTGACAAGTACTAGAGAACATTCATTTAATTGACTATAAACTAATTAAATTTACTATAAACTAAAGCAGTCATGCTTGAAGATAATAGAGAGCCAAATTCTATATAATGGAGGCCCAAGTTACTTTAGAGTAATTCCATGCATGACAATTCTGTCTTCTTATCCATAAAACATGGGCCTTTCTGAAAAGCAGACACGGATATAGCAAGGAGCCTTAATATATTTTGAGAGAAATTAATTTGCTTCTCAGTGAAAACTGAGAACTCATGACAAACGCTGCATTGACCAATAAATCAAATATCCTACTATCCTCATTCAGCAGAAACGTTGATTCAGCGCTCCAATTAGTTCAAGCAGCATAGGCCTTTCATAATATATCGGTCTCCCTGCAGCCCAAGTTCCCTTATCTACCTCATCAATATTCCCCAAATCGTTGGTTCATTCAACGGGATTGTTCGAAGCCCACCTTCCTTGCCTGGCAGTGATGCGGCATTCAAAAAAAATACACATCAACGATTCTTCGGAATTTGCCCATAGCAACCCAAACCCACACCTCTGCGATTAGAAATAAACGGACCTGTTTGACATGAAGGCGCAACTTTCTACATTCTGAGATGAAGGAGTCTAGAGAACACTTACCGGAGAAGATCACCCATTAATAGCAGTCTGTTAGGCTACTGTTTTATTGAAACTCGTTGGATTTGTTCAGCGCGGCTCCACCACCTCAGAAAATCCCACGTTTATTAAATAATGAACTTAAAACTGATAAGTAAACCCTGTACAAACCTACTATTCAAAGCAGATGAGCTGTAAGGCGCGTTCTTCACCGTGCACGAATATTCCCAGACGTAGTACGATGCTATTCAGACTATGCGCCCAGACCCAGCCTACTCCTATTCTCCGGCAAAATGTTTTGGAGGAGTGACAGATCGCAGCAGTGTGTTGTGAACAACATTAGCGTGAGCAACAATAGTGGCATCGGCTGTTCGCCTTCAAAATGAAAGTCAACCATTGAAACGGATAAAAATTTTGCAACCATGTTACAATTGGTCTATATAATGCTAAACAATATTGGAATGTTGTTATATAATCTCAACAAAATACAATAATTTGTTAATTTGACACACAAAAAGAAATGAATCTGTTGAAATCTCACTGTGGATGTATTAGACTTTAGAATTGCAATGTACAGCTTTACCTATCGGAACATATTGAGAAAAAAAGTGTCAAACAACATAGCAGCCAAGTAACCTACTATCTATGGTGGTGAAACGGACAGCACTCTCCAAAGTGCTAATTAATTCAAAGTATTTTAGACAAGTCTAGTTTACACAAGTCCGAATTTCCTATAGCCTAATTTTCAGGACATCAAAAAAAATTGATGACACTGGAGAACACCCGCCATACGCACACATACTCAGCTGTGGGTCTTACAAGACCCGAATTTCAAGACGTCAATATAGCAGTAGAACAAATATCACAATATCGGAATATAACTTCAAATAAAATAAATCAATGTAGGCTACAGCAGAACACATATGAGAATATACAGGCCTCTTGCTTATGTGATAATATGAAGCACATATTCAGATTACAAAATTGTTCTGTGCTGTGAAGGTAAAGCAAAAAAAATGTCATACCTTAGTTTTCAAAACCACCCACAATGACTCTCCCCAAGTCAAGTCCATTTAACTCCTGAGAGTCAACTTCTTGCTCAAAGCCATGAGCGGGCATGTGGCTGTGATGTTCAGCCTCCTTCTAAGGCTGTTCTGAAGACTGGCTGTAGTGTCTATTCCGTTTTTTCATTTTGGGTGTTAACCTGGGTGTCCTCTTTAGCCTTGTCAACAAGGCTTGCTGCCACCAAATGCACCTTGGTTCAGGCATGTTCAAAAACCTTTTTTCAGGGGACTCTTTGTTTTTCTTTACGTTTGATGCATAGGATGTTAATTTACTGTACATCCCACCCACTATTTTGCTAGTGTAATCCCTCCAGTCGTTTCTAGACCCAAACTCCCTACCTTTTTGCATGGTATACAGCCCAACTTTGAATTCTGGATGACAAGCCAGAGGTTATTAATTTGTTTGTTCCAGCTCCCCGTCTCCCTCTCCCGCTGAGTCTGACTCACTAGTAAGCCTAATAGCAAGTGGAGGTGCTGGTGATGATGCTGAACTGGCGGGATTAGCATCGCCATCAGGAACAGTTTGCCTCTCACTCCTCTCCTCCGTCACTGACAGTTCTCTGGCTCGTTCCAGGTTCGATTTACCATCTTTCTCTGGATTTGAAAAATGTCAAACTCAATTGCTTTTCTTTTTCTTTTTTCCTACGATTCAAATTCAGTAGGGAGACGACTAGACTAGTCTACGTGACGTGATTACGTAGGGACCTCTTCACTAGCTGACCACCACTACCAAGACCTGTGTCAAGATCAGTTATTTACCCCACTGGCCCTCCCCATAACCTCTATGTACAAATAAGAGAGCAGGTCTGGAATCAGTGTGGCTGGATAGGATGATTACATAGAAGCGTCACGCGCCTTTACATGATGGTCTTTACATTATGGTCTTTCTGAGGGGCGGGAGAAATAACTAGGAGACAACTTGATTTACTTTTAGAATGTCTACTGTGCAAACAGTGAAATAATTAATAAACCATGCCACGAGAGGTACCGGATCTGGGCCAATAGGTGCCGGAGCAAACAAAGTCAAAACTGAGAGGTGCCGGATCTTGTTCAAATTAAGCACTGAATTATATCCCCAATGCAATTCTGAAGTTGAATACATTCACAGTGCTTTTTCAAAATATGTTTAACTTTTTTGTGTAAAATAGACTAATTATTGTCTTTTGTTGAATTTATATAACAACATTCCAACCGTGTTTAGCATGATTCCACTATATTCGTTTGCATGTTTCAATGGGGGACTTTTAATTTGAAGTCGAACCGCCGATTCCACTATTGTTGTTCACGCTAATGTTGTTCACAACACACATACAGATGCGCTATGGTCTCTGGGACATGTAGTGCGTAATTGCACTCAGAACGTGGAGAGGTTTATGACAAATTACACTACACTAGCCTATTCAATGGAAAATACTGAATAGTCTATCGCAAAGCTATATATGTGTATAAAGTATTAAAGCTGTATTTGATGTTTAATTAGGCTATATCCAAGGTGTTGTAGGTTATTATGATGCCATTTAATTGTTTACCAATAATTTTCAGTGACCCCATTTTAGAACACCACTTTTATTGCACAGTAAGATACCTTGATAGAGGAGTATTAAGAACAACACGAGCTTACACAAAGACAATAGTTCTAGTCTGACTGTCTTCAACTAACCCAAATGGCTCTTTTGGGAGTGAGCCCTCGCTTACTTAATATATTAAATAAGACAATAACAGTCGTCTCTGGCTTCCTGCCTGGCTGGTTGAAAGAATGATTCAGCATGGCCACAGTTTATATTTAGCCACTCAGAGTGCACATAACAAATGGAAAATAAAATACAAACACCCCTTACTGTTATTCAACCTTTATTCTTAGGAGTCGACCCCTTCCTGGTCAATTCCTCTACATTGTTTCTTTGAGCCGACCCCCCTCCCTGCTTATTTAATTTTGGACATTAGGCCTATTGCCACTGGTCCCAGTAGGGATGATTGTCATGGTCAATGTAAAGGGGAAGAAAAGTAAGCAGAAGGGGAGGAGGGGGGTTGATATAGCCAGGAAGGGGAGGAGGGGGGTTGATATAGCCAGGAAATGCTTGCCTCAAGCCTTATGGCTATATATAGATTGTGACTGTTCATTCTTCACTCCTACTGTCAAATCATCACAAGGCATTGGTCGCTGGCGGCAACTCAGGAAACTCAGGGCTGATGACTTGGTCCTCTGACTGAACAGAACATTATGAGAGGTTCTAAGTTTAGGACCGGAGCAGGGTGTGGGTAACTGGGGAAGAGAGAAAACACTTAGGTTATTTATCACAATGATGAACACTGTATAGCTAAAAATAAAGCCTGTTAATTCCACTTCTTAACTGAAAAAAAGGCCATTAATGGCAGAGAAGACTAGGGTGGGGATGTCAGATAAAAACTCTACACTTTTTACCCTCATGATGAATACAGTAAAGCTAAAAATAAAACACCAAAAAATAACTTTCTTTTGCACAACATTTTGCTGATGTATGTTTAAGCAATAAGGCCCGAGGGGGTATGGTATATGGCCAATATACCATGGCTAAGGGCTGTTCTTAAGCACAACGCAACACGGAGTACCTGGATATAGCCCTTAGCCATGGTATATTGGCTATATACCACAAACCCTGAGGTGCCTTACTGCTATTATAAACTGGTTACCAATGTGATTAGAGCAGTAAAAAGAAATGTTTTGTCATACCCGTGGTATTAGGAGTATTATAAACTGGGTGGTTCGAGCCCTGAATGCTGACTGGATGACAGCCGTGGTATACCAGACCGTATACCATGGCTATGACAAAACTTTTTTTCTTCTGCTCTAATTACGTTGGTAACCAGTTTATAATAGCAATAAGGCACCTCGGGGGTTTGTGATATATGGCCAATATACCACGGCTAAGGGCTGTATCCAGGCACTCTGCGTTGCGTTGTGTTTAAGAACAGCCCTTAGCCATGATATATTGTCATATACCACACCTCCTCGGGCCTTATTGCTTAAATGTACAATGTTTTAAGTCACAACCCACCACAGCTGTTATCATTGTACTGCGTACACATTGTTTATGGTTGAGAGGACACAGAGGCTGGGGCTGAACATATCTACCATATTTCTTGGTGCATTACAAAGGAAGGCTGGCCTATGTATGTGAGTTTAAATTAAATGTGAAAGAAATGGATCTGATTAACGAATACTGCCACATTCACCCACTGCTTCTCATTATTACCCAATGCCACATTGCTTTTACATCCCGTAGCGATTTTATCTCAGTAAACAGTAATCAGCTGTGTCAAGTTATTCAAAAACAGTGAATAGCATACAATATGAGAAATGTATATATTTTTTTACATTTAGGATACACATGGATTAGTCTCTTTTATTATGGTCTATGGAAATTAAGTGAAGCCGATAATAAGATATAAATTTTTTAAATCTCATATTATTTTTGATGTGAATATCAGCAAGTCACACTGTGAACGTAGCTTTGAATTATAGCATTACTAATCCTATCTATATAACCTGTTGACCCACACACCATGCAAAGTTGTTACTGGTAAATTATGATTATCCATTATTGCCATTTTGTGTGGAATGAGACCTGGGTGAAAGTGACAACGTACAGAGTTTTTACTTGTATTAACCACTACTCCCCTCTAGTGGTGTACATCATTTATGAGCGTGTTCAGTAAATTTGCAGATTATCTATAGATCTGTAAAAATGCTCATATCGTACGCAGGCAGGCAGGCAGGCCAGGCAGGCAGGCAGACAGATGCCAGAACGAAAATACACAAAAGACAGATACACGATACATGATACATAGTGCAGCAGTATGAAAAAGTAAAAAAATACAATAAATCTGGAGTGCAAAAAGCTATAAAAAGACATTGCATAGTATGGGTGAATGGCTGCGTATGTACACTATACATTGTTGCAGAGTGTTAGGTGAAAAAAAAAAGATTGAAAAAAAAAGAAGGAATATTTGCATGGTTAACTATATTATACAGGTCGATGGCAGAGAAATACTTAAATAGCTAAATGTGCGTATGATATAAGTGAGGGTAATAATTGTTTACTTAATATACAGTCTGGTTAAATGAACAGGTAAGTGACTATTTTGCATGGTTAAAATCCAGAAAATCACATTGTATGATTTTTAAATAATTAATTTGCATTTTATTGCATGACATAAGTATTTGATCACCTACCAACCAGTAAGAATTCCGGCTCTCACAGACCTGTTAGTTTTTCTTTAAGAAGCCCTCCTGTTCTCCACTCATTACCTGTATTAACTGCACCTGTTTGAACTCGTTACCTGTATAAAAGACACCCGTCCACACACTCAATCAAACAGACTCCAACCTCTCCACAATGGCCAAGACCAGAGAGCTGTGTAAGGACATCAGGGATAAAATTGTAGACCTGCACAAGGCTGGGATGGGCTACAGGACAATAGGCAAGCAGCTTGGTGAGAAGGCAACAACTGTTGGCGCAATTATTAGAAAATGGAAGAAGTTCAAGATGACGGTCAATCTCCCTCGGTCTGGGGCACCATGCAAGATCTCACCTCGTGGGGCATCAATGATCACGAGGAAGGTGAGGGATCAGCCCATAACTACATGGCAGGACCTGGTCAATGACCTGAAGAGAGCTGGGACCACAGTCTCAAAGAAAACCATTAGTAACACACTACACCGTCATGGATTAAAATCCTGCAGCGCACGCAAGGTCCCCCTGCTCAAGCCAGCGCATGTCCAGGCCCGTCTGAAGTTTGCCAATGACCATCTGGATGATCCAGAGTAGGAATGGGAGAAGGTCATGTGGTCTGATGAGACAAAAATAGAGCTTTTTGGTCTAAACTCCACTTGCCGTGTTTGGAGGAAGAAGAAGGATGAGTACAACCCCAAGAACACCATCCCAACCGTGAAGCATGGAGGTGGAAACATCATTCTTTGGGGATGCTTTTCTGCAAAGGGGACAGGACGACTGCGCCGTATTGAGGGGAGGATGGATGGGGCCATGTATCGCGAGATCTCCTTCCCTCAGTAAGAGCATTGAAGATGGGTCATGGCTGGGTCTTCCAGCATGACAACGACCCGAAACACACAGCCAGGGCAACTAAGGAGTGGCTCCGTAAGAAGCATCTCAAGGTCCTGGAGTGGCCTAGCCAGTCTCCAGACCTGAACCCAATAGAAAATCTTTGGAGGGAGCTGAAAGTCCGTATTGCCCAGCGACAGCCCCGAAACCTGAAGGATCTGGAGAAGGTCTGTATGGAGGAGTGGGCCAAAATCCCTGCTGCAGTGTGTGCAAACCTGATCAAGAACTACAGGAAACGTATGATCTCTGTAATTGCAAACAAAGGTTTCTGTACCAAATATTAAGTTCTGCTTTTCTGATGTATCAAATACTTATGTCATGCAATAAAATGCAAAGTAATTACTTAAAAATCATACAATGTGATTTTCTGGATTTTTGTTTTAGATTCCGTCACTCACAGTTGAAGAGTACCTATGATAAAAATTACAGACTTCTACATGCTTTGTAAGTGGGAAAACCTGCAAAATCGGCAGTGTATCAAATACTTGTTCTCCCCACTGCATATAAAAAAAAGGAAACTAGACAATGAATGTAGTAGTGTTCCAGCAAGAGTGGATATAAAAATATGTATTTATTGAGGTATCAGGTAAAGCTGTGTGCTTAGTGTGCAAAGAGAGCATCGCTGTCTTGAAAGACTACAACTTGTCCCGACACTTCCAGATAACCAGGAGTGGTCTTATTTTGATTAAATGCGTTTCTAATGAGCAGAGGAAGATTGCAATAGGCCTCAAAATAATCAGTCAAACAGAAGTATCGTGTTTTGAACTTCGGAGTAGAGCACCCGTTAAAGGAGGGTTTTCAGGGGTGACGACGGATGTTCAGGTAGAATCAGTGAAGACAATTCCTGGAGTGGTTGGTGCCCTGCGTCTGAACCGTTGGGTGAATGGGGAAAATTAGGAACGTCTGTAGGTATTGTTGTTTTTTGAGGATGAGCAAATACATGTGGAGCTTGGATATGTAAGATATGCAGTGAGAGCCTTCGTTCCCAAACCATTGCAGCGTAAAAATTGTAAAGCATTTGGTCATGTTGCAAGTGTGTGTAGACGAACGGAGTATAATGAAGAACAATGTGTAGAAGGACGAAGGTGTTGCAATTGTGGTGGGGAAATCGAAAGAGTTGGTATCTCAGTTGCAAAAGCAGCAAGGACTTTTCACAAAACTGCATTCAGCAATCGACGATATTGCGAGAGCTAGCTATGTACTGTCCCACAAAATTGCTAAACATCGCAAGCCATTCGCTGTTTAATTGACTCTGCAACAATACTTTGCCCCGACAAGAAAGAGCTGTTTGAAAATGTTTCCCTGTCAAGACGAACAGCGACACGGCGTGTTGAGGACATCGCAGAGAATATGGAACAACAGTTCAAAGACAAGGTAAAGGATTTCACCTATTTCTCCTTGGATGAGAGCAGTGATGCATGTGACACGGCACAGTTGTTGATATTCTTACGACGCATAACCCCAGACTTTGGGGTTCTGAAGAGCACAACCACAGGAATATTTATTGGAGGAGGTTAATAAGTGTGTGGCAAAACTGGGACAGAGTTTTGAAAAGTTATCCAGCTGATGGGTGTCCAAACTTGACAGGAAAAAACTTTGGACTTTTGAAAAGGATACAAGATCAAGTAGCTGAGCTGAACCCAGATCAGAAAATAATTTTCCTGCATTGCATTATTCATCAGGAGGTGCTCTGTAAATGTGTTCTGAAAATGAGCCATGTTGTGGATACAGTCACTATAATGGTAAAGTTCATAAGAGCAAAATCTTTAAACCACATGCAGTTTGTGTCAGGCTCTGGCCATAGAGAAGCCTATTTGCTTCTCTATGTAGCTATGGTCAGAGTCTGACAGTGTCGTTATTTTCTGTTTCTGTGTGAGGTTTGGGTTGGATCCCTAATTAGAGGCAGCTGCAACGCATTGTCTCTAATTAGGGATCCCATATATGTTGAGTCTGTCCTTCACTCGGGTGTGGGTCGTTATCGATGTATGTCGCAGTCACGGTGAAGTAAGTGTGTTCGTTACGTCCGTTCATTTAGTGTGTTTTTGTGAACGTGACGTTCGTTAGTCTGTTTGTTTGGTGTTGTTTTAGTTCGTCATTTTTTGGTTTGATTATACATAGTATATATATTTGAATATACATAGTATAAATAAATAAAGAAATGTCGAACTACTATCCCTGCGCTGCGTCTTGGTCTCTCCACATCCCATCTCGTGACAGTTTATCTCAATGTTGGAAGAGACAGTCGGGTCATGCAGATCTCCCCTACCACACAAAACGTGAGATGGCTGAGTTTGGAGAAGGTGCTTAAAAAGGTGTGGGTCCTGAAGTCGGAGATTGCTGAGTTTTTGCAAATGAAAGGAAAATATGTAGATTTCCCTCAACTGTAAGATAAAGTATGGTTGGCTGATTTTGCCTTCACCATGGACATCATGGCCCTCATGAATGAACTGAATTCCAAACTATATGGGAAGGGCCTTTTTGCTCATCAGATATACAGCCTTGTCAAAGCCTTCAAGGGAAAATTACTCCTTCTGACCAACAATCTCACCCACCTACCGACACTACTAGTCTGTTCCCTATCAGATGACCAGCTGGAGAAGTATACAATGCTGCTGCATGCTTTGAAGTTCTCTCGTTGTTTTGAGGATTTCAAAGTGTTGGAAAATGACAAGCTGTTGGTTTCCTCTCCTTTCACCTTCAATGTGGATAACGCTCCCACTGACCTGCAACTTGAGCTTATCGATCTTTAGTCTGATACAGTGATTGGAGAACTATTTAAAACAATGTCACTGACAAGGTTCTATGCATTTCTCGATTAACAAAACATTCCAAAGATTAGGAGTCATGCTCAGAAGATGTTTGTACTGTTTGGGTCAACCTATGTGTGTGAACATACATTTTAAGTGATGAAATATAACAAGTCAAGACAGATCATATCTTACTGACTCTTACCTCTCAGCAATCCTGCGCATAGCGACGTCAGAACTATACCTTACTTCACTGCTGTAGTTAATGCCCATCAGAGACTAAAGTCTTCGAAAGCCAAGTTAATAAACAGATCACTTACCACTTCGAATCCCACCGTACCTTCTCTGCTGTGCAATCTGGTTTCCGAGCTGGTCATGGGTGCACCTCAGCCACGCTCAAGGTACTAAACGATATCATAACCGCCATCGATAAAAGACAGTACTGTGCAGCCGTCTTCATCGACCTGGCCAAGGCTTTCGACTCTGTCAATCAGACTCAACAGCCTTGGTTTCTCAAGTGACTGCCTTGCCTGGTTCTCCAACTACTTCTCAGATAGAATTCAGTGTGTCAAATCAGAGGGCCTGTTGTCCGGTCATCTGGCTGTCTCTATGGGGGTGCCACAGGGTTCAATTCATGGGCCAACCCTATTCTCTATATACATCAACGATGTCGCTCTCGCTGCTGGTGACTCTCTGATCCACATCTATGCAGACGACACCATTCTGTATACATCTGGCCCCTCTTTGGACACTGTGTTAATTAACCTTCAAACAAGCTTCAATGCCATACAACACTCCTTCCGTGGCCTCCAACTGCTCTTAAATGCTAGTAAAACTAAATGCATGCTTTTCAATCGAACGCTGCCCGCACCCGCCCACCAGACTATCATCACTACTCTCGACGGGTCTGACTTAGAATACGTGGACACCTACAAATACCTAGGCGTCTGGTTAGACTGTAAACTCTCCTTCCAGACTCACATTAACCATCTCCAATCCAAAATTAAATCTAGAATCTGCTTCCTATTTCGCAACAAAGCCTCCTTCACTCATGCTGCCAAACATGCCCTCGTAAAACTGACCATCCTACCGATCCTTGACTTCGGTGATGTCATTTACAAAATAGCCTCCAACACTCTACTCAGCAAATTGGATGTAGTCTATCACAGTGCCATCCGTTTTGTTACCAAAGCCCCATATACTACCCACCACTGCGACATGGAAGCTCTCGTTGGCTGGCCCTCACTACATATTCGTCGCCAAACCCACTGGCTCCAGGTCATCTAGACGTCTTTACTAGGTAAATCCCTGCCTTATCTCAGCTCGCGGGTCACCATAGCAACACCCACCAGTAGCATGCGCTCCAGCAGGTATATTTCACTGATCACCCCCAAAGCCAACACCTCCTTCGGCTGCCATTCCTTTCAGTTCTCTGCTGCGAATGACTGGAACGAATTGCAAAAATCCTTGAAGCTAGAGGTTCCTATCTCCCTCAATAACTTTAAGCATCAGCTGTCAGAGCTGCTTATCGATCACTGCACCTGTATATAGCCCTTCTGTAAATAGCCCACCCTACTACCTCATCCCCATATTTATTATTTTTGATAATTTGCACTCCAGTATCTCTATTTGCACATCATCATTTGCACATCTATCAGCCCAGTGTTATGCTAATTTGTAATTTATTTCACCACTATGGCCTATTTATTATCCTACCTTCCTAACCTTACTAAATTTTGCACTACATTTGCACACTCTGTATATAGATTATCTATGTGTTATTGACTGTACGTTTGTTTATTCTCATGTGTAACTCTGTGTTGTTGTTGTTTTTGTCGCACTTCTTTGCTTTGTCTTGGCCAGGTCGCAGTTGTAAATGAGAACTTGTTCTCAACTGGCCTACATGGTTAAATAAAGGTGAAATAAAAAATAAATTAAATAAATAAATAAAACAGATCTTTATGTACTCTGTGTGTAAAATTAACAAACGAGAACAGTTAAACTGAATTCACTCTCGAATCTGCCCTCGAGACGGTCTTGAACAGCGCCCGGGTTGAAAGGTCATTGTCACGAAAACATGGCGGCTTCCAGCAAGACCTCGGTGGTGCTGAAGACAGTCAAGAAAATTGTAGTTCAGTTTTGTCCATTTGAATCCAATGTTCGTTCCACACGGTAAGAATGTGTCACTTTTCTACAAAGGCCATGTTAATACCTATTTTATATAGTGAATATGTGCTTTATTCAATCTATGAAAGAGAAGCGACCATGTCATGATGTGAAACAGCATTCGTGTCCCTCTGTACTGTAGGAAACATCATGCATCTCTTATTCCACACAGATGGACACAGACAATCATACTATCGTTGAATTATCTCATCTGTGCAACCAGTCATTATTGTTCAAAATTACTGCGTATTGTTGATATTGTAGCGATCTGGCCGGCATACACTAGCCACTAAAGAGCGCAAGGGAATTGTGGGTAGTTCTTGTTCTGTGATTAAAATGGTTGTGTTATGTTTTAGTAGTTAAGATAATGTTATGTGTTTATGTTTCGTTAAGTTGTCTTAGTTCAGGGTAGGGGGGAATGTTAAAATGCCTACCGTGACCGAGCCTTGCATGGCCGGCGGATGTGTTCATTGTTAATAATTGAGGGAGGGTGAATAAAGTGTTACGTTCCTGGAGTCGTGCGGTGTATGGGGCACAGGAACTCTCTGGTAAATTAATCTCTGTCTCTTGCCATCTTCTTCTGGCTGAGCTCGCCACAATATAAACATATTTATGTAGGTTATTAGTTTCTAGCTTGCTATCTTAAACCTGTAATGCGAGCTACTTAGTCTAATAAATGTTGCGATTGGCTGATTGAGATTGTCATTCAGGTGCTTAACGTTACTTCACTGGCATTACCGTCATAAACTCATGTAAGAATATCATTGTATGTATTCCTAAATGCAATATTTAAGCATCAACAAGCAATGTGTTTTTATTATTGTTTATTCCAGATTTACCAACTATCTACATAGTTTACAATGGCCAAAATTAGGGTGACTAAATCGGTGGAGGCCAGAGGAAAAAGTGGTCAAAAATAATGAAAATATAATTGTGTCCACTAGGCTGGATTATGTGCAATAATTAAGACTACTGACTACCTGACAGGCTCCCTTTCCCGTTAATCTCCTCTTTCTTCGAATTCGCAGGTCATAAAACAATATAGAGGTCAGATGGATATGGATTTTGAAATATATGTAGAATTTTCATATTTTAGTATAAGCTTTTCATATTAATCGAATATTTCTCACAAGAACAAGTATATCTCTGTGAAATGTCAACGGAGCACTGGGCATATAGCAAGCTTTTTATTTTCAAAGCCTTTTTACATTTAATTCAGTTCATGTCAAGCAAATTAAAATGTTTGCTACCCGCACAAACAACTTTGAAGACTATGACCACAATGTAAAATCCTCAATTGTTACCAGAAACCTGCCAATGTCAACAGAGCTCTGTGCATATTATCGGATTTATTAGGTTATGAAATCCAACTTTTTGGTTGTTCTGAATGATTCAGAACATGAATAATCATATTTGTCTTGGTTAAATTTATTTTATAATATAAGGAAGTGAAATTTCATCAGCAAAGCACTCTGGGCAGAGGGGGTGGACACCCTAGGTTAAGGCCTAACTACTACTTAACAGACAACTGGACTAAGGGATGGTTGGCATGTATTTGACAGACAGTGTTGGGGTCCTACATTTAACGTTCAGTGTTGGGGTCCTACAGGGAGTTCCTGGTCATGGTTGGGTCTGAGAAGGCCAGATCTACCAATATGAACTGTGAGGTGATGACAGAAGTAAAACACGACCAGTCTGAACCTGTGGTGGACATCACATTCAGTAAGTAGAATAAACCTGACTTTTACCTAAGATTTACATCAAATAGGCCTATGGTAGGTTATAGTCTGGGTACCAGTTTGTTTAGCCATCATTACACTCCTTGTCATGCTAAATGACACAGAGTACAAGGAGTGGAATGTTAGCAAAACAGGTTCTGTATTTCAGGCTAGGTATATTATGCCAGTTGTCACAAATCCTGGTCCTGGAGAGATATGTATAGTACCAGTCAAACACGTTTGGACACCTACTCCTTCAAGGGTTTTTATTTATTTTGACTATTTTCTACATTGTAGAATAATAATGAAGACATCAAAACGATGAAATAACACATGGAATCATGTAGTAAGATAGGTACTTTATTGATCCACGGGGGGGGGGGGGGGGAATTATTTTATATTTGAGATTCTTCAAATAGCCACCCTTTTCCTTGATGACAGCTTGGAAATGGATTTGTAACCCCTCCCAGACTCATGGGCATCAATAATCTTTCTTCTGAGGGCCTCGGGTAGGTATTTTGGTCTTTGAATGATGTTACCACACACCCATATGGTTAAGACCAAACCAGACCAATTTTCTTATCTTTATGGAAGGCTGGACCCTCCTAAGTTTCTCTCTAATGTTTTCTAATCATTTGCACTTGTTTTGGTACACCTAATTCTAATTGTAGCAATTTATGTGATTGTAAAGGTAGGGGTGTACTAACTTTTTCATACATACATACATACATACATACATACATACATACATACAGTGGGGAGAACAAGTATTTGATACACTGCCGATTTTGCAGGTTTTCCCACTTACAAAGCATGTAGAGGTCTGTAATTTTTATCATAGGTACACTTCAACTGTGAGAGACGGAATCTAAAACAAAAATCCTGATTGCATTATCTAGCTCTGTCATAATTTTTAACATGTGATCAGTGAACTATTTGCAGAGTATTAGACACTCTTTTCATCATTTGAAAAAAATCCTGAAAATCACATTGTATGATTTTTAAATAATTAATTTGCATTTTATTGCATGACATAAGTATTTGATCACCTACCAACCAGTAAGAATTCCGGCTCTCACAGACCTGTTCGTTTTTCTTTAAGAAGCCCTCCTGTTCTCCACTCATTACCTGTATTAACTGCACCTGTTTGAACTCGTTACCTGTATAAAAGACACCTCTCCACACACTCAATCAAACAGACTCCAAGCTCTCCACAATGGCCAAGGCCAGAGAGCTGTGTAAGGACATCAGGGATAAAATTGTAGACCTGCACAAGGCTGGGATGGGCTACAGGACAATAGGCAAGCAGCTTGGTGAGAAGGCAACAACTGTTGGCGCAATTATTAGAAAATGGAAGAAGTTCAAGATGACGGTCAATCTCCCTCGGTCTGGGGCACCATGCAAGATCTCACCTCGTGGGGCATCAATGATCATGAGGAAGGTGAGGGATCAGCCCAGAACTACACGGCAGGACCTGGTCAATGACCTGAAGAGAGCTGGGACCACAGTCTCAAAGAAAACCATTAGTAACACACTACGCCGTCATGGATTAAAATCCTGCAGCGCACGCAAGGTCCCCCTGCTCAAGCCAGCGCATGTCCAAGCCCGTCTGAAGTTTGCCAATGACCATCTGGATGATCCAGAGGAGGAATGGGAGAAGGTCATGTGGTCTGATGAGACAAAAAGAGCTTTTTGGTCTAAACTCCACTCGCCGTGTTTGGAGGAAGAAGAAGGATGAGTACAACCCCAAGAACACCATCCCAACCGTGAAGCATGGAGGTGGAAACAACATTCTTTGGGGATGCTTTTCTGCAAAGGGGACAGGACGACTGCACCGTATTGAGGGGAGGATAGATGGGGCCATGTATCGCAAGATCTTGGCCAACAACCTCCTTCCCTCAGTAAGATCATTGAAGATGGGTCGTGGCTGGGTCTTCCAGCATGACAACGACCCGAAACACACAGCCAGAGCAACTAAGGAGTGGCTCCGTAAGAAGCATCTCAAGGTCCTGGAGTGGCCTAGCCAGTCTCCAGACCTGAACCCAATAGAAAATCTTTGGAGGGAGCTGAAAGTCCGTATTGCCCAGCGACAGCCCCGAAACCTGAAGGATCTGTATGGAGGAGTGGGCCAAAATCCCTGCTGCAGTGTGTGCAAACCTGGTCAAGAACTACAGGAAACGTATGATCTCTGTAATTGCAAACAAAGGTTTCTGTACCAAATATTAAGTTCTGCTTAATATTTGCTCAAATACTTATGTCATGCAATAAAATGCAAATAAATTATTTAAAAATCATACAATGTGATTTTCTGGATTTTTGTTTTAGATTCCGTCTCTCACAGTTGAAGTGTACCTATGATAAAAATTACAGACCTCTACATGCTTTGTAAGTAGGAAAACCTGCAAAATCGGCAGTGTATCAAATACTTGTTCTCCCCACTGTACATACATACATTCATTCATTCACCGGCCACTTCATTAGGTACAGGGTTGGACCCTTTTGCCTTCAGAACTGCCTTAATACTTTGTGGCATAGATTCAACAAGGTGCTGGAAAAATTCCTCAGAGATTTTGGTCCATATTGACATTATAGCATCACACAGTTGCTCACCCTGGAACACTCCAGTCTCAGGATTGGTGACCATTGTAGTAAAACCTTAAGAGATCTAAAAATCAATGTAATTTCTTTAAGTGTTCTTGAGGTTAAGTCATTGATTGTATTTATTTATTTTGAGATGCATAAATGACCAGGTATTTACAAAATTAAATAATAATTATCCTACATAGTAGTAATATAGCCTGTTGGATTCTTTAGGGTCTCAGTCTTCCCCATTAGGTACCAGGTACAGTAGCAGAGTTCCCAATTTTGTTTTGCTTTCCTTTTTATACTACCTCAGCTAAACAAGTTCTTTACCTGTGATTTCCCCGACAGTGGATGGAGAAAGGCTAATGATGAAGGGAGGGAGACTGACCAGCAAGGAGATGCTGACTGCACTGCAGTCCCGATGTGTAGCCAAGGACCCCCAGGCCAAAATTACAGCCAAGAAGTAGTCCCTTCCTTAGTAATATTTATGTGTGTATGTGTATTTGTGAATGTTTATAATAAAATACTTTATTGAAATGTTATTTTGTTGTTTTTCAGTCAATTATAGAAATACACAAAAGGTATGTGGACACTCCTTCAAATTTATGGATTTGAAAAACGCGTTCTTTGGAGTGATTAATCACGCTTCACCATCTGGCAGTCCGACCGACAAATCTGGGTAGGCAGATGCCAGGAGAACGCTACCTGTCCGAATGCATAGTACAAACTGTAAAGTTTGGAGGCCTGACCTCAACCCCATCGAACACCTTTGGGATTAATTGGAACGCTGACTGCGAACCAGACCTAATCGCCCAACATCAGTGCCCGACTTCACTAATGCTTGTGGCTGAATGGAAGCAAGTTCCCGCAGCAATGTTCTAACATCTAGTGGAAAGCCTTCCCAGAAGAGTGGAGGCTGTTATAGCAGCAAAGGGGGGACCAACTCCATATTAATGCCCAGGATTTTGGAATGAGATGTTCGACAGTCATTTAGTGTATTTCCTCTACTGAATGGTCCAGTTTTAATTTTGCACACATTCACTTTTTGAAGTTATTTAGGTTAAATAGCATCAGACTTATTTGAAGTGAAAGCATGTAAATTGTTTTGTCTGCCAAGTTTGTTTCAGATAATTTTAGTATATTTCAGATGTAGGCTATTTGATTGCATTATCTAGCTCTGTCATAATTTTTAACATGTGATCAGTGAACTATTTGCAGAGTATTAGACACTCTTTTCATCATTTGAAAGGACATTGTGAAACCCATAGCCTCTGACATAGTAAGCTAAATGTAATTTGGCACAGTAGTAGATGTGGCACTCAAAAACCTTTCACCAATTCCAACTATTATTCCTCCATTGGAAATTGCGGAACTACATACCGTGACGTCCGTGGCTGTGATTGGTCAATAGAAGCATGCGTGCGCCAGCTAAATCCCTTTAAAACCGTGGATCGTTCTCATCAGGGAGTAGATTCGATTTTTGGAACGATAGACCGCACTGTTGGGAATATTACAGATTGGAAAGATGGTTGACAAGTTTGTGGGGACATGGAAAATGATTTCCAGCGATAACTTTGATGACTACATGAAAGCTTTGGGTATGACATTTTTCTATTATTGAATAAAGTATTGATAAACTTATGATAGGAATTACTAAAATAAATATAACATAATACGATACGCAGTATCATTTGTATTTATATAAAAGTTATTATGCATTATAATGCTTTTGGTTGCACCCCACCACAACAGCCAATATATCCCACTTGACAGTTTGTTCTCTGCTGTGCAGGTGTTGGCTTCGCAACCCGACAGGTGGGAAACCGCACCAAGCCCAGTCTGATCATCAACATGGACGACCAAGGAATGATCTGTGTGAAATCCCAGAGCACTTTCAAAACGGTTGAAATTAAATTCAAACTCAACGAGCCTTTCGAAGAAACAACCGCCGACGACAGAAAAACAATGGTTGGTTGGGATCTATATCTGTGTGTGAAAGTCAGTTGACTTGGGTGAACAGGTCATTGAAAATAACTTGAATTTTTCCTTTCATCTTCAGACCGTATTCACTCTTGAAAATGGCAACCTTGTGCAAAAACAGAACTGGGACGGCAAAGAGACGACAATAGAGAGAGAGGTGACTGGTGATGGAAAGTTGATAGCGGTAAGGAATCGTTTTTTCATTTCTTATTAAAAAAAAATCTTCTGAATTTGACATTACTAATTTGATATTAGAAAATCATTTTACTAAACTTTGTATAACCATAAAGTTGAAGAGTTGCCAATATAACTTGTTGGGAAAGTTAAATCACACTTGAATATATAAGCGCAACCATTTGACGTGTAACATTTTTGACTGAACAAGTGTTTGATCGCTCTCAAACCTACAACATATGCTGGAATGTGTATTCCTGGCTCCTAGCCTGCACCCGAAACATCTCAACTCAACCAAACTATTTTCCCCTCTTCTCCTCTGTTCTTCTTTCTCCTCCTTTCCTCTTCTTATATTTTCCCTTTTCCTCCACATCCTTACAGAAATGCGTGATGGGGGATGTGGTTGCGGTGAGGATTTACGTGAAGGAGGCGTGATGGGACTCGTGACCATTTTTTTTCTCCTCTCGAATATTGGGTTAACGACGGGCTCAGTTCAATGAGCAGGAAAATTAAAGTTACAGCACGTATTAGCTCATATCTTCATTGTATTGCTAACGCATATTTATGCATTGTACTACTCTAATAAGATACATTTGGTTATAAACATTGTTTTGATTTGAATAAAAACCTTAAAATTGCCTTCCTTGTTCTCATGATGTATTGGGACAGTAGAGACAACTACCCGCTGAAGACTAATATGTATATTTTCCTTTTTAACTCTAAACATGAGAATCACAAGACTTGAGACAGTAATACATGGTGTTCATGGACTAAAACAACACGTGGTCAGCAATTAATGTAGCCACGTTTCCCAGTACATAAAATGAACAAAAAATGAATAAACTCATCAGTGTTTTGCTGCAACAATTATGTTCTTTGTTAATCGCAAACATGGATATTTGACAGCGCACTTGGCTTTACCATTGCCTAGTATTTAACAGTACACGTTAATAATCTGACCAGGGTTAGGCCTAATGTATTGCTTTTGGCAGCCAGACACAGGCATACAGTTGAAGTCTACATACTCTTAGTTTGAAGTCATTAAAACAAATTTTTCAAGTAATTCTTCCAACAATTGTTTACAGACAGATTATTTCACTTATAATTCACTATATCACAATTCCAGTGGGTCAGAAGTTTACATACACTAAGTTGACTGTGCCTTTAAACAGCTTGGAAAATTCCAGAAAATGATGTCATAGAAGCGCCTGATAGGCTAATTGACATCATTTGTGTCAATTGGAGGTGTACCTGTACCTTCAAATTCAGTGCCTCTTCGCTCGACATCATGGAAAAATCAAGAGAAATCAGTCAAGACCTCAATAAATTTTTTTGTAGACCTCCACATGTCTGGTTCATATTTGGGAGCTATTTCCAAACGCCTGAAAGTACCACGTTCATCTGTACAAACAATAGTACGCAAGTATAAACACCATGGGACAACGCAGCCGTCATACCGCTCAGGAAGGAGACGCATTCTGTCTCCTAGACATGAACGTACTTTGGTGTGAAAAGTGCAAATCAATCCCAGAACAACAGCAAAGGACCTTGTGAAGATAACCTGAAATGCCGCTCAGCAAGGAAGAAGCCACCGCCATAAAAAAGCCAGACTACGGTTTGCAACTGCACATGGGGACAAAGATTGTCCTTTTTGGAGATATGTCCTCTGGTCTGATGAAACAAAAATAGAACTGTTAGGCCATAATGACCATTGTTATGTTTGGAGGAAAAAGGGGGAGGCTTGCAAGCTGAAGAACACCATCCCATCCGTGAAGCACGGGGATGGCAGCATCATGTTGTGGGTTGCTTTGCTGCAGGAGGGACTGGTGCACTTCACAAAATAGATGGCATCATGAGGAAGGAAAATTATGTGGATATATTGAAGCATCATCTCAAGACATCAGTCAGGAAGTTAAAGATTGATCGCAAATGGGTCTTCCAAATGGACAATGACCCCAAGCATACTTCCAAAGTTGTGGCAAAATGGCTTAAGGACAACAAAGTCAAGGTATTGGAGTGGCCATCACAAAGCCCTGACCTCAATCCTATAGAGAATTTGTTGGCAGAACTGAAAAAGTGTGTGTGATCAAGGAGGCCTACAAACCTGACTCAGTTAGACTAGTTCTGTCAGGAGGAATGGGCCAAAATTCACCCAACCTATTGTGGAAAGCTTGTGGAAGGCTACCCGAAACGTTTGACCCAAGTTAAACAATTTAATGGCAATGCTACCAAATACTAATTGAGTGTATGTAAACCTCTGACCCACTGGGAATGTGATGAAAGAAATAAAAGCTGAAAGTCTCTCTACTATTATTCTGACATTTCACATTCTTAAAATAAAGTGGTGATCCTAACTGACCTAAAACAGGGAATTTTTACTAGGATTAAATGTCAAGAATTATGAAAAACTGAGTTTAAATGTATTTGGCTAAGGTGTACGTCTCCTTCCTGAGCGGTATGACGGCTGCGTTGTCCCATGGTGTTTATACTTGCGTACTATTGTTTGTACAGATGAACGTGGTACTTTCAGGCGTTTGGAAATAGCTCCCAAGTATGAACCAGACATGTGGAGGTCTACAAAAAAATTCCGACTTCAACTGTATAGCAGAGCACATAATCATCAAGGCTACTGATGCCTTTAGCATTGCGCTACCATGCATTCGAAATGCCCCATTATTTAATACTAACAAATTCCAGGTCAACATGAGCCCAACTGACAAATACACTGTTTTTAAACACAGTACAAGCCAAATTGATATGGAACAGAGTATGTGAGCGGAGAATGCCCAATTTGACTGGAGTGCAGAGATAGATTCACATAAACTGGAGGGCCCGCCTTCTTGCCCGCCCCAATAGCGCTCACATTCACAAACTCAGGGCATCCCCGGCCCAGCATGCATTTATAGTCTACTTGTGTGCTGCTATAACCCCTTGTTTCAGCTACTGTCATGGAGTTCGCTAAATATTTTCCTAAAGAAACCGATAAAACACAACAGGTGCAAAATCAAGGTGACTTGCAAAGATGAGGACCAAGTGATGTAGTGTCCACAATTAAATAATCATTGTGGAATCTGAAAAGGCACATATCCCAAAAGTATGATGGTATAGGATACTTACTACGTGCACATGCTAAAAGAAAGGAACGAGGTGGGTAGCTAATTAAGTGTGTCATAGTAGTAAAGTATTTATAAACTAAAAAACAGATCTCTTAAAAGTTTCCTATATATTTTGTATCTATTATCTATACAATAGGCCATAATTGATTTTGGCCCAATAGGCCTGGCATATACCAACTTAAAAGGAGTTTTCTGTTTTTATTGGGTTATTTGGCCTAAAAACCTTTAGGCCTACCTATTGCCTGCCCAGCCTGGCAAGAGTGGCCAAATAGGTGTTTAGCATCTCCAGTGGCTCTGCAAGCCTGGAGAAGATATTCTCCGCTGCTGGCCTGCTCTCCAGGGAACCATCGCATGAGCCTGAAGCCACATATTCTGACCAAACTCGTGTTCCTAAAAATGAATTCAAAGGCACTAGGTAACATAGATAGATATATAGATAGCCTAGTAAGGCATTTTTCATTTAATTTGTATTTAATTCACAGCCTATCTGCGAAATGTATAGACTATAATGATTTAATACAACAAAATGGTGTTTAAATGCTGAGCGCTTAAAGTCCCTGTCAGCCTAGTTTGTTGCACTTGCAAATGTTTCACAATATATTTCTTTGTAGGCTATAGCCTTGAAATAATACAGCCTAAATAATTCATTTTCGTTCCTTCTTAGACTCCCTGTCTGGCTCCTGACCTATTTAGTGTTTATATGTTGTTTAATATGACGATGAGCTCTTCTTATATTGAACTTTTCAAATCGTATGGTTTGGGTTCAATACTTCAAAACCAAATGGTAGGTACAGGTAGTCACAAAAATAGATGGGCGTTGGTTAAATTCTGATTTTAATTAATTGAGCGAATTTGGAGCAGCAGTTTTTTTTTTTCTGTGAGTGCTGAATGGTTTTTAGCTGAGTGGTTGTAAAGGACGTGGAGTGCTGGGCAAGCACCACTGCATGAGCAATGAGCGGGATTGCAGAACGCTCAACTCTGCTCACATACTCTGATTTGGAATGTAGATTTTGGAGGATTACTGTACATCCATACATACATTTACTGTATGTTAAGATATGTTTAGACAAAATATGAGTAATTTGAGTCATAACAGGACTGGCAAGACCTGTGATATATTGAATAGCAACAGGAGCCATTTGGGGACATTTTCCATCTAAACCCCAAGTCAAAGATTATCTGTTCCAATAACACATTTCTCTCTGACTTGGGCAGAAAAAGACAAATAAAAGCTAAGCACTTCTGGATGGCTGGCTAACCCTGGAGGTCAAGTAGCTAGCCCTTGGAGTCCTAGGAGCCCTTGTTGGCAGGGGACAACCCTACTGAATGTGAATGCTTTTAGATGGTCAGAGGGGACCAGTGTTAGAGGTCACACAGTATATGTATTTCTTTCCTTTTTTTGGTCTTGAACATTTCCCATTTTGAAGGCCCAATAGTTGCAGCGATGGTCCCCGTGGAGTCACTCCCTTTGGCGGGGACTCAAGCTGAGATTTTTTGCAGCGTGCGATATTTAGCCGACTGCAACTTTCCCATGACAGGAAGGAGAGCAGATATACTGATTGGGGTTAATGGCGAAAACAGCTGAAACAGTTGGAACTGTGGGCCAACTCTCCACCAACATACCATTTATGCAGGACAATGCAATCGGGCCACTGCCTATGCTGTATATTGTTTGCACAGTAGGTGGGATGCGAAGTTCATCACAGTTGCAAATGCTGGTAGGATCAAACCCCCACTAGAAACGTGCAGCAAAGGTGTTTGGTACAGTGTAGTAGAGCCAAGTTGAAGATACAAATTACTTTACACACTAATGGGCATTTCCTGGCCAAAATATATCCCATATGGGACTGATCCGTTAAAATGTTTAAAACGTTAAACTATCTCTATTCCATACTGGAACACAATATTTAGATATTCTGATGACACTAGGGAACATGAGTACTGTTGGACCGATGACTCAAGGTTCATATGATCTCAACAGTAAGTTATTAGTGTGTGTGTGTGTGCGTGTGTGTGTGCAAGGGTACAAGTTCACTCCGAAGTGAGAGAGGGAGAGAGGGCCATCTCAAATAATACCTCCCAAGCCTTAGGCTCAGACTCGGCTCCAGAACAAATTAAATGGGTGGGCTTTTTTTTTCACAATAGGGCACGCATTTACAACTAAATGTAGCTGGTGGTTAAAACAGTGCACATACGGTATTTCTCACTCAGGTTTTTCTTGTAAGAGTTTTTGTACTCCACCAAGACTTCCAGGCATGAGTGAGGCTCCGTCATACACTTGGCTTAAGATCTTGGAGGTGTTCAGGCCAGTTTTGGTTAGTTCTGCTATTCTAGTGTCTGCCAGTGTTTTAGCATCTCCTGCATCGGCAGTTGCTATAGCAAGAAGGCGCTCTGTAGCTTGGTTTTCTTCAGAAACATATCGAATTACAATTGATGTTTTCGCAGCCATTCGGGTCCCGGGTGCCATCAACCTTTATGGTATACCATGAATTGCCTACTTCGCCCACTATAGCTTCCGTCACCACACTGCTGAGTATACCAATGAGTTCATTCTGTATGCTGTGACATGTATATGTAGCATTTCGCGGGATAGACTTCAATGTTTTAGGCCAATTGTGGGTCCTTCTTAATTGTGTAGTCTAGTAGTGAGAGGAAAAGGCCACTGCCTCCCTCTGACATGTCATCAAGCGCCTCCAGTTTACCTCTTAAAGGCAATTGGTTCTCAGACAGAAATGCTATTACATCAATCAGGGAGGAAACATAATACCCGTTTTAACAAGTGTTGAGATTTCTTTGCCTTGCTTCTCTCGCTCATACCACAATGCCTGGCAATGCTCTTTGGAGTTTGCATGTCTATCCTTTTCAACTGCATGTTTCCAATCATTGTAGCCCCGGACCAGGAAAGCCGAGTCTACTGTTCCCTTCGCAGTATTACCGAAATGGCGGCAAGGAAAGCAATAAGCTGCGTCTGCCTTGACACTGTATTCCAACCAATCTCGGTTATGATACCATCCACTTACAAATGACCACTTTTTACCCTGGTACATACGGTTTGGGTATTGCTGCAACAAAACTTGGTTTGGTTTATTTATCCCAAGATCATCTGGGGCCCGGGGTATCTGTTCCAGGACAGGATCAACCGTAGTAGCGCTAGCTGGCACTGAGCTAGCTACAGCTTCATGGTTAGCAGGTGCCCCTCCGCTTTTGTCGTTCAGGCTCAGCGATGTCGATGATCTCGAAGAATGTCCTACCTCATCTTCTCCCACTCTTTTGATGGGAGACTTTCGATTGGCTTTGTGGCAGAAAGCCACTTTCGGATGTCCATTTTGTATTATCTATCAATCTACTCCTATAACAAGCGCGTTCGATTCTATAGAAACTAAAATAGCTAGTTGGTGTCAGTTAACTATCACTTCACACCATTGCGCATGATCGGTAAACTTCACGTCAGTTCTACACCATGCAGGCTAATAAAAAAAACTTGTAATAATGTATTTTGTAACAATTTATTATTTAAAGTGTCATCATATCAACCCATTTTCAGAAAAATGTATGACACACTTAGTTATACTTTAACAACATTATATACATTTTTTTGAGGGGGCACAGCATTCCATTTGGGCGGGCATTGCCCGTCAATGCCCCCCCTTGGAGCCGACCCTGCTTAGGCTACATAGCTCTCAGCTGCTTCTGGTTGTGTCCTAAATGACACCCTATTCCCTATATAGTGCATTACTTTATGGGCCCCAGTCAAAAGAAATCGTCTATATAGGAAATAGGTTGCCCTTTGAGATACAGCCTCTGTGTGAAAGGGAAACAGCAGGAGTTTCCTTGTAAAAGGAAAGGATACAATATTACTATAACAGCTCGTAGATTAGTGATCCGCCGTGGCTGTACAATACAATGGCCAGAGGTAAGATAGATAGATAGATAGATAGATAGATGATAGATAGATAGATAGATAGATAGATAGATAGATAGATAGATAGATAGATAGATAGATAGATAGATAGATAGATAGATAGATAGATAGATAGATAGATAGATAGATAGATAGATAGATAGATAGATAGATAGATACTTTTTCAATACATAGAGCGGCAGTATGAAAAAGTATAAAAATACAAGAAGTCTGGAGTGCAAAAAAGCTATAAAAAGACATTGCATAGTATGGGTGAATGGCTGAATATGTACACTATACATTGTTACAGAGTGTTAGGTGAATAATTTACAGGTAAGTGAATATTTGCATGGTTACATTAACTGTACAGGTAAATGACAGGAAGAGATACTTAAATAGCTAAATGTGTGTATGATATAATTTAGGGTAATAATAGTAATTCCCTTAAAATACAGTCCTTAGTGCGCAGGGTTTAATTACAGATAAATGCACGTATTGCACATTCAATATACTAAAAGCAATGAAAAAAGATACAGCTGACAGGATACTAATATGCATTCCTGAGTGAATGACTACGTAAGTTCAGTCCAAGAATTACTTACAATATTGCACGTGATATGATATAACAACTGTACATGAATATGTATATGCAGTCCTGAATGAATGAGTCCTGAGTGAATGAGTGATTACAGACCAGAGTTACTCACGAATGGATGCATAATTGTTAAACTAGGTCCTAACACCCCAACAGTTCCAGATCTATGTGGCCGACGGCACGGCACCCCGGTGAGGCATTAAATAGTCTAATAGCCGCCGGCAGGAAGGAACTCCTGTAGCGCTCTCTGGCACACCGTGGTGGGGTCAGTCTGTGACTGAAGGTGCGCCTCTGCGTCATAACCATGGCATGCAGTGGGTGGTGACGTTGTCCATGATGGCCAGCAGTTTGGCCAGGATCCGTCTCTCCGCCACCTCCTCTAGAGTGTCAAGGCTAATCCCCAGAACAGAGCTAACCTTCCTGATCAGCTTATTCACCGGCTTTTATGTTGGCGCCCCAGCACACCACCTTCTACCAACACCACAGACTGGTAGAAGGTATGCAGTAGTTTACTGCACACGTTGAATGACCTGAGCCTCCTCAGAATGTAGTCGGCTCTGGCTCTTTTTGTACAGAGCCCCGGTGTTATCAGCCCATTCCAGCCTGTTGTCCATATGGACTCCCAGGAACTTGTATGACCCAACCATTTCCACATCCACCCCCTGTATAGGGACTGCAGTCAGTTGGGCCTTGGTTCTCCTGAAGTCCACCACCATCTCCTTTGTTTTGCTGATGTTGAGCTGAAGGTGGTTCTGCTCACACCACACCACAAAGTCATTGATTGTGCTCCTGTACTCCTCCTGCCCACCCCTGATGCACCCTACAATTGCAGAGTCATCCAAGAACTTCTGTAGGTGGCATGTTTCAGAGTTATATCTGAAGTCCGAGTTGTAGAGGGTGAACAGGAAGGGGGACAGGACCGTTCCCTGGGGGGGCCCAGTGCTGCTCACTGCCCGTTCTGACACACAGCTCTGTAGTCGTAATTACAGTACAGTGAGGAATCTCCTCAGGAAGAGAGTGATAAATCAAGTCCAACATGAGGTCTGGCAGAGTCATAGTAAACATTGGAAATTATTTAACAAAACAAAGTTGTGTGAAGACGAATAGATTGAATTTAGGGATACGTATTAGGCTTCTGTCATTGTTTAAGCATGGATTAGAAAGAAGAGAAATGTACAGAGTAATACAGTCTAGAGTACAGGGACTGATACAGTCTACAGTACAGGGACTGATAGTCTACAGTACAGGGACTGATACAGTCTACAGCACAGGGACTGATACAGTCTACAGTACAGGGACTGATACAGCCTACAGTACAGGGACTGATACAGCCTACAGTACAGGGACTGATACAGTCTACAGTACAGGGACTGATACAGTCTACAGTACAGGGACTGATACAGTCTACAGTACATGGACTGATAAAGTCTACAGTACTGTTACAGTCTACAGTACAGGGACTGATACAGTACCTGACCATATCAAAACAAATTATCTCCCCTTAGGTAAAAGTAGTGATCCTATCCTACATTAGATTTCATAACATAACATCTGTACAAAAACACCTCTCCTCTCCTCCTCTCCTCTCCTCCTCTTCTATCCTCCTCTCCTATCCTCCTCTCCTATCCTCCTCTCCTATCCTCCTCTCCTATCCCCCTCTTCTATCCTCCTCTTCTATCCCCCCTCTTCTATCCTCCTCTTCTTTCCTTCTCTCCTATCCTACTCTCCTCTCCTCCTCTTCTATCCTCCCCTTCTATCCTCCTCCTCTCCTCTCCTCTCCTCTCCTCTCCTCTCCTCTCCTCTCCTCTCCTCTCCTCTCCTCTCCTCTCCTCTCCTCTCCTCTCCTCTCCTCTCCTCTCCTCTCCTCTCCTCTCTTCTCCTCTCCTCTCCTCTCCTCTCCTCTCCTCTTCTATCCTCCTCTTCTATCCTCCTCTCCCATCCTCCTCTTCTATCCTTCGAAAACCCGAGCCGACAAGGTGAAAAACCTGTCGATGTGTCCTTGAGCAAGGCACCTAACCCTAATTTTCTCCAGGGGCTGACACTGTAGGTAGGCTGTCATTGTAAATAAAAATATGTTCTTAACTGACTTGCCTAGTTAAATAAACTCTTCTATCCCCCTCTCCTATCCTCTCTGTCTTGTTATTGCTCTACTCAGGTTGTAACAGGAGCTGTTGAAATAGTATTTGAAATCTTTCAATTGGCTATGATCATTTGTTGAGCCTGCTTAGATTGCCAGGTGGGCGGTGTTTACACTTTTGGGACTGTTATTGCAATTGTGTCAGGCAAGCTCAATCAAGCGTTTGAAAGATTTTAAATACTATTTGAACCTGAGTCTGCTCTGGAGTGAAGTGGACTTTGGGTTCATCCTGGTCCTGCGGCCTGATGGGGGGAGAGGGGATTGCTGGGTAGGAAGGTCAGGTATGTCAGCCCTGGCCCCAGTGGAACTGCAGGGAGGCTGGTTGCCATGCAACAGGGGTTGCATTGAACTGAACTACTCCCAAATGTAGTTATACCAAGGATAAGATGAACTCTCTCTTAATTCAACAGCAACAGCTCTGGGCACTAGCGTTATGTTATGCAAGGAATGATAGGACAGCCTGGCTTGTCTGGGTTCAGAGAAGCAGCAACACAGACAGTTCTCTATCTTGCTGGAAAAGATCAGTAGAGAGACTTCTGGGTAGTTTTCTCTGAAATGATGACGGGTCAAAAGAAATACTGTTTCGAATGAGAGTTTAGAGATTGAACAATTGATGGAGGAAAGAAGTCTAATAATCTGTCATCAGTCACACCTCACAGCATCCCAAAATATATAAAATAAAATCTTTTGTTGGCATTTTGAAGGGATTAATCCTTCGTTTGAATTTGGCGTCAACCCCAAGAGAGTGACCCCTTCCTGGACCCCTTTGAGAAGGGGCCTCCTTTCTCACATCAGCAACTCTGTAGTCCCACAGTAAGAATGAGAGAAGTAGTAGAGGGGGGGGGGGGGTGATGAACATCGTAAAAGTCTGTTTTACTGTGCATGTGCTGCCTGCCATACAATCCAATGAGCTATATGCATACTTCATTGACAAGCATGCAACTGTTTGTGGAGTGTTGAATAAACCCAGATAAAGGAACTTCTAACAACTTTCAAGTCAACCACCAGTCTTTGTTGACATTTTTCCATCTTTTACTGGCATTCTCAGTTCTCCTTCTTGTGGTGCGTCTCAAGACGTGATCTACAATCCTTTGTCTGGTAATGCAGAGGGAAAGATGTGAAGGAAGAACAATGTGTCTGTAGAGGCTAGGCTAGGGATCTGACATTGAAGATATGTGGGCATTAAACCTTCTTTGTGCCCTTGTGACCGACCAGGGTTCGAACCAGGGACATCTGGACACTACAAGACGCTGACACTGGCACTCATTAGCTAACACAAGTCTTCAGATCTTCAGCTTCAAGAGAGATGCAAATGTAGGCCTACAGTATATGGCTGCATTTACTCAGGCAGCCCAATCATTTTTACACTAATTGGTCTTTTGTCCCATCAGAGCAGCTATTTTGCCAATAACTGTGCCCAACAAAAACAGAATTTGTCTGCCTGTGTAAATGCAGCCTAAGCGCACCCAAATAGTCTTTACTATAAGGGCCGGTGTCCCTGAGACAGGTTAAACCTAGTCCTGGACTAAAATGAATGAATAATCTCTATTGCAAATGTTTTTAAGTCCAGGACTAGGTTTAACTAAATAGTCAAGATTATTTGGGTCCACGTAGGCTGTATTTACACAGGCAATCGAATTCATATTTGTATTTTTTGCACAATTATTGGCATAATATCTGATTTGATTGGTCAAAAGATGGCCTCTCATGGCCTGAACATGAACATGAACATAGACTGTCAGACTATTGTCTACACTAGAGTCAGAATGTACTGTGCTATGTGTCTACTACGGAATGGGTCATTCTGGGTAAACAGTAATATGTTGTGTCTGTCCTATTTCCTGTTCTCCAACGGAAATGTGAAGAGTGTGAATGACTGGACTCTAGTAGCTGCAAGATGTTATGTTATGGGGAACTGTACTTTGTTTACGTCTGTGCTTCAATGCCTATTAATGCAGGTGCATGGGTGTTATCATGTCAGGTCATACTGTTGTTGTAGTGTACTGTACATAGAAATAAGATTACTAGAATGGGCCTGGAAGCTCCTGGCAATTTAACTGGTAAACTCATGGGTACACTCAAAATGGCTGCCTGGTATTGTGATGCAATAATTTCCATGGTATTTTAAAATGTTCTATCAAATGATGCTTGATCGCCATGGTAATGTACACAAGTGTACAAAACATTAGGAACACATTAATATTGAGTTGCACCTCCTTTTACCCTCAGAACAGCCTCAATTTGGTGTCAAGGTGTCGAAAGTGTTCCACAGTGATGCTGGCCCATGTTGACTCCAATGCTTTCCACAGTTCTGTCAAGTTGACTGGATGTCGTTTGGGTGGTGAACCATTCTTGATACACACGGGAAACTGTTGAGCATGAAAAGCAGTTCTTGACACACTCAAACCAGTGTGCCTGGCACCTACTACCATACCCTGTTCAAAGGCACTTAAATATTTTGTCTTGCCCATTCACCCTCTGAATGGCACTCATACACAATCCATGCCTCAATTGTCTCAAGGCTTAAAAATCCTTCTTTAACCTGTCTCCTCCCCTTCATCTACACTGATTGAAGTGGATTTAACAAGTGACATCAATACGGATCATAGTTTTCACCTAGATTCACCTGGTCAGTCTATGTCATGGAAAGAGTTTTGTACACTCAGTTAGCATAATTTGTTCATTCAAATGATGCTAACTGAAGTGGCTCATGCAATGGAATGTATTTTTTATAATGTCAGTTGATTTGACTCAACCAATCACTTTTACTTCTTGGGTACACTCAAGATCTGCCAGTCCACCCATTAAGTCATCATTGACTTGAATGGAGGCGCCCTTTCTATTCATTCTATTTCTATGGTACTGTATATGGACTGATTTCTTTCTCTTATGTCACAGAACTTCTGAGAGAGCATTGTTTGTGATGTGCGAGACCAGAAGAGACACCGTATCGTTTGACTGAGGCAAGTTAAAAAGTATTGGACTGTCTGTAAAATAATGTACCTCTTCTTAATGGAAGAGTGCACAGTAAAGTTACATATATGGAATCAAATCCAGTTTGTCAAACAATAGAGACTGGAAAATGAGGGATCTTCAACTCCAGGATAAAATAATAACAACATATACCTTGTTAACATATTTTAATATTGTTACACTTGTCAATTATTCATCAAATATATGCAGAAAATACAGTTAGCTCTTGACTTTGGCTCATAAACACAAAACAATAGGAATCGTGACCGTCTCGGACACCTCCGGGCACATCGCTGTACACAACACGCACTTCCCCACATGGTAGGTGAGAGATAACAGGGTGCTGTAACGGGGCCTGTGATCTCCCAGAGGAAAAAGGAAACCATGAGCTGACTTCTCTCTAAGTGGCTCGTAAAGCGGCTGTCTACCAGTTACAAGCAAAACAGTCACCCTCACTTTAACCCTCTCAAGTCTATATTAGTGAAATCACAACAGGCCATTGTCGGTTGTTAGGGCCTATTGTTCTATTGTCTCTTGTTGTTCACCTCAACCTACAGTGATGATTGATGGGATTTATATAGAGGTTTCCAGTGCTCAAATCATTTTATATGGCATGCAGTGTTTACTAGTTTTAGTCTACTAGTTTACTTACAACCTGTTACTACGCCCATTACTACCATCTACTGCACCCATTACTACCATCTACTGCACCCATTACTACCATCTACTGCACCCATTACTACCATCTACTGCACCCATTACTACCATCTACTGCACCCATTACTACCATCTACTGCACCCATTACTACCATCTACTGCACCCATTACTACCATCTACTGCACCCATTACTACCATCTACTGCACCCATTACTACCATCTACTGCGCCCATTACTACCATCTACTGCGCCCATTACTACCATCTACTGCACCCATTACTACCATCTACTGCGCCCATTACTACCATCTACTGCGCCCATTACTACCATCTACTGCACCCATTACTACCATCTACTGCACCCATTACTACCATCTACTGCACCCATTACTACCATCTACTGCACCCATTACTACCATCTACTGCACCCATTACTACCATCTACTGCGCCCATTACTACCATCTACTGCACCCATTACTACCATCTACTGCGCCCATTACTACCATCTACTGCACCCATTACTACCATCTACTGCACCCATTACTACCATCTACTGCACCCATTACTACCATCTACTGCACCCATTACTACCATCTACTGCACCCATTACTACCATCTACTGCACCCATTACTACCATCTACTGCGCCCATTACTACCATCTACTGCACCCATTACTACCATCTACTGCGCCTATAACAACCAGTTACTGCACCCATAACAACTAGTTACTGCACCCATAACAACCAGTTACTGCCCCCATAACAACCAGTTACTGCACCCATAACAACTAGTTACAGCACCCATAACAACCAGTTTCAGCACCCATTACAACCAGTTTCAGCACCCATAACAACCAGTTTCAGCACCCATAACAACCAGTTACTGCACCAGAACTGGTTGATCAAACACAAAAACAAACAAAGCTGTAGCTCCCTCTCTCTCAGGACAGTAAAACCTTTTTGATAGTCCCTTACGCATATACTGAAACAACACACAAAATACAGCAAGGCTCCTTTTCCACGTACTACACAGCTGTACCTAAAGCAAACAAACACCCTCAGTGGGTCATATGTCTTTGGCTTTTTTTCTCATGAGGCTTTTTTGATCCAGAAAAGCAGAAGGGAGAGTCAGCCATGTGACTCAGAGGAAGAAAATGCTTCACACTGAGCAGAAAGTCAGAGATTAAAAACTGTATATATTAAAGAGGTGGGAGGAGGTGGAGGAGGAGAGGAAGGTGGGAGTGACTAATTTGCAGACCTAGGTTTAAATACTATTTTAAATCATTTCAAATAGCTCAGTTGTGCTTGATTGAGCTCGACTGTAGCAATAAACACAAAACAATAGGAATTGTAACTGTCTCATCACTCACTTCCCCACATGGTAGGTGAGAGATAACAGGGTGCTGTAACGGGGCCTGTGATCTCCCAGAGGAAAAAGGAAACCATGAGCTGACTTCTCTCTAAGTGGCTCGTAAAGCGGCTGTCTACCAGTTACAAGCAAAACAGTCACCCTCACTTTAACCCTCTCAAGTCTATATTAGTGAAATCACAACAGGCCATTGTCGGTTGTTAGGGCCTATTGTTCTATTGTCTCTTGTTGTTCACCTCAACCTACAGTGATGATTGATGGGATTTATATAGAGGTTTCCAGTGCTCAAATCATTTTATATGGCATGCAGTGTTTACTAGTTTTAGTCTACTAGTTTACTTACAACCTGTTACTACGCCCATTACTACCATCTACTGCACCCATTACTACCATCTACTGCACCCATTACTACCATCTACTGCACCCATTACTACCATCTACTGCACCTATTACTACCATCTACTGCGCCTATAACAACCAGTTACTGCACCCATAACAACCAGATACTCCACATATAACATCCGGTTATTGCACCCATAACAACCAGTTACTGCACCCATAACAACCAGTTACTGCACCCATAACAACTAGTTACTGAACCCATAACAACCAGTTACTGCCCCCATAACAACCAATTTCAGCACCCATAACAACCAGTTACTGCCCCATAACAACCAGTTACTGCCCCCATAACAACCAGTTTCAGCAGCCATAACAACCAGTTACTGCCCCCATAACAATCAGTTACTGCACCCATAACAACCAGTTATTTCGCCCGTAACAACTAGTTACAGCACCCATAACAACCAGTTTCAGCACCCATAACAACCAGTTTCAGCACCCATAACAACCAGTTTCAGCACCCATAACAACCAGTTTCAGCACCCATAACAACTAGTTTCTGCCCCCATAACAACCAGTTACTGCACCCATAACAACTAGTTACAGCACCCATAACAACCAGTTTCAGCACCCATTACAACCAGTTTCAGCACCCATAACAACCAGTTACTGCACCCATAACAACCAGTTACTGCACCAGAACTGGTTGATCAAACACAAAAACAAACAAAGCTGTAGCTCCCTCTCTCTCAGGACAGTAAAGCCTTTTTGATAGTCCCTTACGCATATACTGAAACAACACACAAAATACAGCAAGGCTCCTTTTCCACGTACTACACAGCTGTACCTAAAGCAAACAAACACCCTCAGTGGGTCATATGTCTTTGGCTTTTTTTCTCATGAGGCTTTTTTGATCCAGAAAAGCAGAAGGGAGAGTCAGCCATGTGACTCAGAGGAAGAAAATGCTTCACACTGAGCAGAAAGTCAGAGATTACATGATGTATATATTAAGAAGGTGGGAGGAGGTGGTGGAGGAGGAGAGGAAGGTGGGAGTGACTAATTTGCAGATCTGGGTTTAAATACTATTTTAAATCATTTCAAATAGCTTAGTTGTGCTTGATTGAGCTCGACTGTAGCAATAAACCAATTGAATTCCCAAAAGAGCAAACCCCGCCCATATGGCAACTTCAGGCTACAGCCTATTTCAATTCCTTTTTGTAATGTTCATAAATTAGCCTCCAGGCATGTGTGTTCCTGTCCGGGTGATTGAATAAAGCAGACATAATTCAGCTAATTAGGCTCTGTCTGTGAAATATATAAGGCAAGCTACAAATCCCTATGGAAGAATTTGGCTTATCCAAAGGGCCAAATGTAGGCTACTCAACAAGTAGGGCCAGGAGTTTTCCTGACCACATGACCTAACCAGGAAAAACTCTAGGTCCTGTAAGTACACTGCTGGAAGTCATTGTGTTTCATGGGACCAGAGTTTTTCCTGGTCATGTGACATGGTCAGGAACAACTCCATGCCCTACCAGTTAGTACTACTCCTGCTGAATCAGCAGAGCACCTGGTTCAGTTATGATTTCAAACAGCTGATGAGTGTTCTTCAGTGTCTGAGTTAAAATACCTCTTATTACTCAATACATGTAATCAAATCAAATTAGCTTCCAGCTGTGGTTAAGTATTTTCATGCCGTTCCAACCTTCAATCAAACACACTCTCCTTTAAGTCCATAAATGGAGATTAATTTGGAAATACATTTAAAATACATTTAATTCCAACTCAATCGATGGGCATCTGGGAAGCTTAAAATTCTTATTGTTTAATGTTGTTTAAACAATTTAAACATAGTACAGTATGCTGATTGATAAAGAGGTAAACTTGCAGGACAATTAAGCATTCTATGAATATTCATTTAAAATATGTCTGTTTAGAAAATAAGAGTTTAACATAGATTATGAAAGTTCTTTCAAATAATTATACAATTCTAGAATATTACTTCTGTTGTAATGGATATGGGAACTCCACTGAGAAAGAATCTGAATAATTCTGATGTCACCTGATTTCGCTGGTGTAAAACTAAGTCAGCAACATTCCCTTGACCACATTCTCTTTGGGGGGAGTTCAGAAATGCTGTGTTCACTTCTTTCAAATTAAACACTCAGTTGAAACTCTTCCAATTAGGCAAAGTCATTGAACTCTGCCTATGTCTGGGGATAAGCCATTGGTTGGCTTAAAGCAGTGTGGTTGAACACAGTAGCACCAGGTCAGCAAGGGAAAGAACGTGACTGAATGTAGAATTACATTTGAAGTCGGAAGTTTACATACACTTAGGTTGAAGTCATTAAAACTAATTTTTCAATTTTCCACAGATTTCATGTTAACAAACTATAGTTTTGGCAAGTCGGTTAGGACATCTACTTTGTGCATGACACAAGTAATTCTTCCAACAATTGTTTACAGACAGATTATTTCACTTATAATTCACTATATCACAATTCCAGTGGGTCAGAAGTGTACATACGCTAATTTGAGTGTGCCTTTAAACATCTTGGAAAATTCCAGAAAATTATGTCATGGCTTTAGAAGCTTCTGATAGGCTAATTGACATCATCTGAGTCAATTAGAGGTGTACCTGTGGATGTTTTCAAGGCCTACCTTCAAACTCAGTGCCTCTTTGCTCGACATCATGGGAAAATCTAAAGAAATCAGCCAAGACCTCAGAAGGAAAATTGTAGACCTCCACAAGTCTGGTTCATCCTTGGGAGCAATTTCAAAACGCTTGAAGGTACCACGTTCATCTGTACAAACAATAGTACGCAAGTATAAACACCATGTGACCACGCAGCCGTCATACCGCTCAGGAAGGATACACGTTCTGTCTCCTAGAGATGAACGTACTTTGGTGCAAAAAGTGCAAATCAATCCCAGAACAACAGCAAAGGACCTTGTGAAGATCCTGGAAGAAACACGTACAAAAGTATCTATATCCATAGTAAAACGAGTCCTATATCGACATAACCTGAAAGGCCGCTCAGCAAGGAAGAAGCCACTGTTCCAAAACCGCCATAAAAAAGCCAGACTACGGTTTGCAACTGCACATGGGGACAAAGATCGTACTTTTTGGAGAAAAGTCCTCTGGTCTGATGAAACAAAAATAGAACTGTATGTAAACTTCTGACCCACTTTGAATGTGATGAAAGAAATAAAAGCTGAAGTAAATCATTCTCTCTACTATTATTCTGACATTTCACATTCTTAAAATAAAGTGGTGATCCTAATTGACCTAAGACAAGGAGTTTTGAAAATCACAATATTTTACTTTTAATCCTACCCTGTAAGGTCGCTCTCTCACCAGTACAGGACAGATTCATGCTGGAAGCATCAAAGGGGAAAAGGGAGGTAGGAAAGAGGAACATATTGTTTTGTTTTGTTTTGTTTTGTTTTGTTTTCAATGTCTTGTGTATACATCCTCACTAAGAGGCTTGATTGATCAACACTATTTTGTAGCTGCTTATGCAGTGTATCAACACCTTACATAATGTACCCAGTCAATATGAGACACACACACACACACACACATACATACATACATACACACGTACCAAGTTAAGAAATCACATCCTGCTCTAGTGATATGTTTTGACAAGCAGTGACTTTTAGAACCTGCTACTGTTTAGGAATCATGACCTTAAAGGGAAAGGGATTAGACCCTCAGGTCCTTTATAGTGTGTGTCTGGTGGAAAAAACACTTTGCCTTTAAAGATAAGTGCTTCATAGGTGTATAGGAAAGAAAATGACAGGCTACATATGGTAAAATGGGAGATGAGTGAATGGCAGGTGTAGCTGTGAGTTCTAACAGGCTACATATAGTGGAATGGGAGATAAGTGAATGGCAGGTGTAGCTCAGCTTTTCAACAGCTGATAACCCCAATGCCACCGTTTCCGGAACAGATTTTGTTGGCCTTGCTCTGTCTGATTGGAGCTGCTGATATGAGTGGCACTAGCACAGAGTATAGCACTAGAGCAGAGCACTAGAACAGAACACTATTTTATTTCTTTATTTTTATTGAACCTTTATTTAACTAGGCAAGTCAGTTAAGAACAAATTCATATTTACAATGACGGCCTACCTACAGGGTCAGCCACTGGAGCAAATTAGGGTTAAGTGCCTTGCTCAAGGACACAGACAGGCTTTTTCACCTTTTTGGCTTGGGACCTTTCGGTTACTGGCCCAACGCTCTAACTGCTAGGCTACCTGCCGCCCAATGGCAGGTGTAGCTGTGAGTGCTAACAGTCTACATATAGTGGAATGGGAGATGAGTGAATGGCAGGTGTAGCTGTGAGTGCTAACTGCATGATAAAATCAGTGCCAGGGGCAGCTAAAGTTAGGCTATTCAACCACACAAACACCCGCATACTCACATAGACATACATAGACACGTCGAGACACACACACACACACACACACACACACACACACACACACACACACACACACACACACACACACACACACAGCTACTAAACCCAACCCAGTCCATAATCCTCCCACGTTGGTGGGTTCCATGGAGGTCAGCGTTTGCGGGACTAGGCTTTTATTTGTGGACGATTCTTTTTGGACCAGTCACCCTATGGGTCTGTCAGTGGGGATCAAACTCATGGCCGTCCAATCTCTTTCTGCCTGACTGGCTCCATTCAGCCAGCCAGCACAGTCATTAGGGCCATCCAGACCTTGCTACCACAGGCCTGCCTGACCAGCCCGGTGCAGCCCAGTCAGCAAATACACCCCCTGGATAGAAGAGAGACAGAGAGATACAGAGAGATAGAACGAGAGGGTTGGAGGGGTGAGAGAGAGAGAGAGAGAGAGAGAGAGATACAGTAGCTTCAGAAAGTATTCAGACTTTTTCCACATTTTGTTAGGTTAAAGCCTTATTCTAAAATGTATTAAATCGTTTTTTTCCCCCTCATCAATCTACACACAATACCCCATAATGACAAAGCAAAAACAGGGCTGTGTGCTTAGGGCCGTTGTCCTGTTGGAAGGTGAACCTTCACCCCAGTCTGGGGTTTTCATCAAGGATCTCTTTGTACTTTGCTCCATTCGTCTTTGCCTCGATCCTATCTAGTGTCTCAGTCCCTGCTGAAAAACATCCCCACAGCATGATGCTGCCACCATCATGCTTTACCATAGTGATGGTGCCTGATTTCCTCCAGACGTGATGCTTGGCATTCAGGCCAAAGAGTTCAATCTTGGTTTCATCAGACAAGAGAATCTTGTTTCGCATGGTCTGAGAGTCTTTAGGTGCCTTTTGGCAAACTCCAAGCGGGCTGTCATGTGCCTTTTTATTGAACCTTTATTTAACTAGGCAAGTCAGTTAAGAACAAATTCTTATTTACAATGACGGCCTACCTACAGGGTCAGCCCCTGGAGCAAATTAGGGTTAAGTGCCTTGTTCAAGGACACATCGACAGGTTTTTCACCTTGTCACCAGCAAGCTGGTTCGAATTGGCCCAATGCTTTAACCGCTAGGCTACCTGCCGCCCTGGAACAGAGCACTAGAGAAGAGCAGAGCACTAGAGAAGAGCAGAGCACTATAACAGAGCACTAGAACAGAGCACTAGAACAGAGCAGAGTGCTAGAACAGCACTAGAACAGAGCACTAGAACAGAGTACTAGAACAGAGCAGAGCACTAGAGCAGAGTACTAGAACAGAGCACTATAACAGAGCACTAGAACAGAGCAGAGCATTAGAACAGAGCACTAGAACAGAGCAGAGTACTAGAATAGAGCAGAGCACTAGAACAGAGCAGAGTACTAGAACAGAGCAGAGCACTAGAACAGAGCAGAGTACTAGAACAGAGCACTAGAACAGAACACTAGAAAAGAGCAGAGCACTAGAGCAGAGCACTAGAACAGAGCAGAGTCCTAAAACAGAGCACTAGAACAGAACACTAGAAAAGAGCAGAGCACTAGAACAGAGCACTAGAACAGAGCAGAGCACTATAGCAGAGCAGAGCAAAGCACTAGAACAGAGTACTATAACAGAGCACTAAACAGAGCAGAGCACTAGAGCAGAGCAGATCACTAGAACAGAGCACTAGAGCAGTTAACTAGAACAGAGCACTAGAGCAAAGCACTAGAACAGAGCAGGGCACTTCAACAGAGCCACAACGTCACTGGTGAATCACTAACAGATCGAAAGTACAGATTGAAGTACTGAAACAGATTGAAAATTAGCATACTTTTGTAATACATTAAAGTCAAATATATTAATCTTGATAACTTGCTTATTCCAGTTAAAAAATCAAACAGGATAAGACGTATGGTGCATATTATTGACAAAAGTGGTAGCCTATTGTCCGTTAGAATCTAGTCTTAATCTATCCATTTCTCTTGCTTTTATGTATCTTAAAATACATAAATTACAATATGTCTAGGCATTTGCAAATGATCTTGGTCTGATGGTGGCATTGACCTTTTATATATATATTTTTACATTTTAGCGGATGCTCTTATCCAGAGTTACTTACGGAAGCAATTTGGATGTTGCTCAAGGACACATCGACATATTTTTTAACCTAGCAGGCTCGGTGATTGAAACCAGAGAGCTTTCGTTTACTGGCCCAATGATCTAACAGCTAGACTACCTGACGCTCACAGTGACAGTATAGGTTCACTTTAAAAGATGGAAATCTGTCAAAGGTTTGTCTGAGCTAAAGCAGATGGAAAACTGCCCAATTCTAAAAACTACAAGTTTAACTTTTTTTCAAATGTGTGAAAGGCACTGCTGCTCCCTTGTGGTGTATGTCCACCCCCCATGCCTGGAATGTGCAGGGTATATTCTCTCAACCTGTCCGGTGCCTGGAATGTGCAGGGTATATTCTCTCAACCTGTCCGGTGCCTGGAATGTGCAGGGTATATTCTCTCAACCTGTCCTGTGCCTGGAATGTGGAGGGTATATTCTCTTAACCTGTCCGGTGCCTGGAATGTGCAGGGTATATTCTCTCAACCTGTCCGGTGCCTGGAATGTGCAGGGTATATTCTCTCAACCTGTCCGGTGCCTGGAATGTGCAGGGTATATTCTCTCAACCTGTCCGGTGCCTGGAATGTGCAGGGTATATTCTCTCAACCTGTCCGGTGCGAGAGAGGCAGGTTGAGGTTACAAGGGTTAGAGTAGAGCAGAAGGTGTCGTATGCTGAGGCAGTGAAGAAAGTAGAGGAAGATGGGTCAAGAGGATGGGATCCTTATAGGATTTGTGTGAGTAGTAGATCAATACAGAGGGATAGGCCAACGAGTGATATATGTTTCAGTAAGATTGGCTTTTTAGCGTTCATAGCAATGGTTATCAACTGTACTGCAGGGATGGAACGTAAGTCGCAGAAAATAGAGGTTGTGTTGGCAGCTGCAGAGAGGTATTTGGGTGTGTGAGACTTGACGACAGAAGAGTTACAGGGTGTGTTGAGTGGTGGTGTCCCTTCCTTTCAGGCTGTTGGCCTGAGGTAGAACTAGATAGGTTTAGTTAATGAGTGTAGGGCAGTGGAGGCTGCTGAGGGGACATAATAATGTCTGGTATGGAGTCAATGGAATGGTATCAAATAAGTCAAGCATGTGGTTTTCATGTGGTTGATACCATTCCATTGACCATTCCAGACATTATTATGAGCCGTCATCCCCTCAGCAGCCTCCACTGGTTTTCCCTTTTTCAAGCAAAGTACAAGGGAGTTATACTCCAGTCTAATAGGTGGCGGTAGTGCAGTATTTATTTGATGCCAACCGACATTAAACCTAATCGAAGAAGAAGAAGAAGGTCTGCTTCGCAAGCGTTCCCGGATGTTGCTGCTCTGGGTTTAGAAACTCTGTGCTAGCCTGGATGACCGTAGCATACGATTTTCTGCTATGGATAAACGTTTTAAAGGATTTAAGTGAGATTTAGAAGTCGTTGAACAATGGCCACAGATACTACTACAGAGAATGGGCCGAGTTCGAGCTCCCAGGAGAGCCAAACAAACGACAACGCTACAACTAAATACTGCGCAAAGTTGCAGGAATGGATGTGGCAGTACTACTGGGGCTATGCAAATTGGCAAAGCTGTATGACTCTGACTACGTTTCCTTTTTCTCCATGCAATTTCCCCGTAGCTACAAACTATCAAGCGCCGACTGGAACTCCCTGGCCCCCTGGACAACCAACATTAGATGTCCGATACGGGTACAACTATCCGGGAATGGGGTATCCATTCCCTGCTCAGACGGGGCAGCAGATGACAGCTGGGACACCGCCTCATGATACAAGGCCGGGGCAACAACAGCACGGAAACGCACCTCAAGAAGGTACACTAATTACAACATGTCTATGATTACAAAAATGACGATAACTCTAGAAAGGCTGACACTCACTGACTGTGGCTGGATCAGGTCGTTTTGTACTAGGCCTACTTTGTCAAATAGCTACAGGGAGTCCATATCCTTATCATGTGAACAAACAAAGACAACACCTTTCCTCTGTTTGTTCATTACAAGATGTAATGGCTTGCACAGGATCACGTGAGTAGCCTCTTGAGCAAGCAGTTGGCTAACCATGATGTGTACCAACTCATGCATATTTTTACAATCTGTTGAGGCCTTTATCTGAATAGTACACATTGTTTATGTCAGCACTAGAACCCTCGAGACCAAAGGCAAATCACCTATGCATTGACTTAATTGGCTGAACAAAGTCAAATGGATTGATCAGGGGTTTAAAGTAGGCCTACTCACAATCTCTGGAAGTTAGGTCAGCATTATCTAAAGCAGGGCAGATTGTATTGGTGTACCTGGGTACATTACCTGAAGCTGTCTGGTGTACCTGGGTACATTACCTGAAGCTGTCTGGTGTACCTGGGTACATTACCTGAAGCTGTCTGGTGTACCTGGGTACATTACCTGAAGTTGTCTGGTGTACCTGGGTACATTACCTGAAGCTGTCTTCTCCCCCTCAGGTCGCGAATACACTATCCCTTCTACCCTCCACAGATTCCTAGCTGAGATGGTGGACTTCTTTATTTTATTTTGTGTCAAGGCAACCATCGTCTTGTGGATCATGCACCTTAGTGGCGTGAAGTGAGTCAATCAGTCTAGCCTTTTATCATTTCCATGGCCTTGAATGAGAAAAGAATACAAGGAAATACCATGTTAATTAACATACATTTGCAGTATCAAATTAGGCTATGATTATTCTGTTCTAGTCCACTCTACTCTACTCTTCTCCCCCACAGGGACATCACTAAGTTCATCACCCACTTCATAGTTGAAGAGATAGATGAGGACACGTCCATGGAGGACCTGCAGAAGATGATGGCAGTAGCTCTGGTCTACAGGGTGCTGGTCTGTTTCTATGAGGTGCAGTAGCTCTGGTCTACAGGGTGCTGGTCTGTTTCTATGAGGTGCAGTAGCTCTGGTCTACAGGGTGCTGGTCTGTTTCTATGAGGTGCAGTAGCTCTGGTCTACAGGGTGCTGGTCTGTTTCTATGAGGTGCAGTAGCTCTGGTCTACAGGGTGCTGGTCTGTTTCTATGAGGTGCAGTAGCTCTAAATGCCTTCTAAATCATAATGAATAAGAGAGACCTGATCCTAGATCAGCACCCCTACTCTGATACACTTTGTGAATACGGGCCCTGGGTGCACAGGGTGCTGGTCTGTTTCTATGAGCGTAATATGGGTTATATTAGCTACCCATAAAATTGCGAAGGATTGAAAATGAGTGACAACCTAAAGCCCTGTATTCACAATGGAAAACACATGAATCATGTCCTTTCTACCACAGATAATAACTTTTGATGATATGCATGGATTGATCAACATTGATCTCTGAAGAATCCTTTACTTAGGTGTTATATTACCACTGTCACTGACCACCTCTCTGTTCTCTTCTCCTCTCAGATCATCTGTATCTGGGGTCTGGGCGGTGCCACCCCGGGGAAGTTCCTCCTGGGTCTTCGGGTCGTAACATGCGACAGCTCTGTCCTGGTCCGACCCAACCGGGTCCTGGTGGTACCGGCATCTAACGTCAGCCTATCAGTGTAAGTCACTAACTGCATGTGACACATCTTGGTTAGCGTTGAAAACAGATACAAATATGACTGGTTTGTTTGGCCTACAGACATCTACCACTGGAACTACAACTACATTTCCAAATGCAAAGGTGTGACCATGATAACCTTGGCAGTGAGCATTAATTATGAAAGGCACACTGGAGCCTGAGCATTGAATATGAAATGCACACTGGAGCCTGAGTTCATAGGCTAATATATAAATGAGAAGCCTACCTCTGAAATGGAGAAAGTTGTCTTTAAAAGTGGGTTTTAATGGGGATTTATATTTGAGTCATCTTATCCAGAGGGAATCATATTAGTAAGTGCGTACATTTTTTAAACGTTTTAGTTCTAGTCCCCTGTTGCAGGTGCCATGTTCTACCAACAGAGCCAATTTGAGATTTAACTCTTGTTTTGGTAGCAATTAATTTGATGGTACTGTTTACATTAACCTGGTATTACATGTTTAGGTCATTGCTGTGTAATTAGTTTGATTTATTATCATGTCATGTCTTGTAAAGGTAACTTCCAACCCTCTCTCCCCCTCCCAGTTCCACAATGCGGGGATTGAATAAGAACTTCTCCATCGCCTTCCTGTTTCCCGTCTTCACCACCCTCTTCTTCTTCCAACACAACAGGACTGTCTATGACATCATAGCTGGAACCATCGTGGTGCAGCACAGAGGGGCCAGATGACAGATACCCTGTACATCAGTGTCCTGTTGAGTAGGGCACACCAACACTTTGCAACGGAAAATTTAAATCTGTTCTGTTTCACTAACTTTGAAAATGTTTTCCCTCTATTGAATTAAACCCAGACCTTGGGCTTCTAGAACTGAACAGAACGCCTGTATGACAGAACTAGGCCTACAGACCTGAGAGAGAGTTCTGCCCATGGATATATACGGCTCGGACTGAAACCCACTCAGGACATATGATATTATATATGACGTCTCCTGAACTTGGCTGTTTTGTCTTCTTTATTCACAAAGATTTGTTCCTGAACCTTTTCCTGTTTAGCCAGACAAGCAGAATGAATCTGAATATCTGAAAGGAATGTTAGGTAACATATTAGTTTATTATTATTATTTATTATTATGTAGCTCTCAGCCACTCGTATGAATAAGGGCTTTTTGCAGGTCAGGATGAAAGGTGAAATGTGATAGGCTGGTTTGCATATTGGCCATTCCGCATATTCTAAATGAAACTGAAAACGTACTTGTATCTTTTATGTGCTGTTGTCTGTCTATCTATCTGTCTAGCTGGCTGTCTGTGTCTAGCTGGCTGTCTATATGTCTGTCTGTCTTTCTATCTGGCTGGCTGGGGACACATTAAGCAGCAGGTTTGCATTATTATTGTTAATTTATTTAACTAGGCAAGTCGGTTAAGATCAAATTCTTATTTACAATGACAGCCTAACCCGGACGACACTGGGCCAATTGTGCGCCGCCCTATGGGACTCCCGATCACGGCCGGTTGTGATACAGCCCGCGTATGTGTATATATACACTACCGTTCAAAAGTTTGGGGTCACTTAGAAATGTCCTTGTTTTTGAAAGAAAAGCACATTTGTTGTCCATTAAAATAACATCAAATTGATCAGAAATACAGTGTAGACATTGTTAATGTTGTAAAGCTACTATTGTAGCTGATTTTTAATGGAATATCTACATTATCAGCAACCATCACGTTGTGTTAGCTAATCCAAGTTTATCAATTTAAAAGGCAAATTGATCATTAGAAAACCCTTTTGCAATTATGTTAGCACAGCTGAAAACTGTTGTGCTGATTAAAGAAGCAATAAAACTGGCCTTCTTTAGACAAGTTGAGTATCTGGAGCAAGAGGACAAGTACATTAGAGTGTCTAGTTTCAGAAACAGACGCCTCACAAGTCCTTAACTGGAAGCTTCATTATATAGTACCCACAAAACACCAGTCGCAGCGTCAACAGTGAAGAGGTGACTCTAGGATGCTGGCCTTCAAAGCAGAGTTGCAAAGAAAAAGTCAAAGAAGATGTAATCCCTTTAATAAAACTCATGAAATGCAGTGTACCAAAGGAAAATAATGACCTTCACAAAAAAGGTCATTTGAGTATCTGGAGTCACTGCTATTTTTTTGTAAATATTTTTTTATTAATTCACTTTTCTGTGATGAGGGAAAACTCTGGAGTGAAGGGGAGGGAGAAGGGGGCTGTATAATGTGATTTTTATTTTTTTCTCAGATACAATAGTGTAACCTTCGTTCACGTATGCATCAACGTGGCAGTCGAAATATTTCTCCACTATATCTCTAATATTATACTGTCCAGTTCTTCTTCACAGTAGAAAGGGGGGGGGGGGGGGTGATATCTCTAATATTATACTGTCCAGTTCTTCTTCACAGTAGAAAAGGGGGGGGGGGTATCTCTAATATTATACTGTCCAGTTCTTCTTCACAGTAGAAAAGGGGGGGGGGGTATCTCTAATATTATACTGTCCAGTTCTTCTTCACAGTAGAAAAGGGGGGGGGGGATATCTCTAATATTATCCAGTCCTTCTTCACAGTTAAGACAGTTCAGTTAAGACAAAATATCTACCCCCCGTCCTTCTCACTCATAGGAGGTCTGCTGGTTGTGTCTGCGTAGACTAGTGCATGTGTTTGTGTACAAGATGTGTACGTGTGCAGGAAGGCACACCTCTGCTCATGTCTGGCATGTCTGGTCTCCCATAACTCAGGGTATTCTATTGATCCTCCCTCACACAGGCTTTGTTGGTCAAGGCTAACCTTCAGTGCATTAGTGTAAATGACTCAAGTGAGTTTGCAAGTGACCACTGAAGTTAGTTTATAATGTCATTTTTCATACTACTGTACAACATGTAGAGCTATACTGTTGACTTATAAAGTACAACTTGGTGGTGTGGTTTGATGTTACAAATAGGGGTTTTACATTTCAGTCTTTCAGTATTGAAAATGTTTCTGTACTAGTCAGTGAATTTTGATTAGCCATTTTATCTTTCCTAGGCTCATTGCTTTCAGCTAAATACTTAAGTCAAGTTACGTACTCCATATCTATAGGACAGAGCAGTTCTATGTGGGCGACTATGAGGTCCTATCATGTTTGATTCATAGACACACCTTACATGTAAAAGATGCTATAGAAAATTACTTTTTATAACTCAAAAGCAATGTCATGTCTCTCTCTCAACCTTGTCTGTCAATCTCTTAGACAGCGTGCTCACACTGTACATGTTGTATTACAGCATATGAATACAGGTCCATGACATCTATTATGATGTAGTACAGTTATCATGGATCTGTAGCTTATCGTGTCTCTATTCATTTCATGTTTCACCAGCACCACCAACTCTGTAGTGAAAGACTCCCAGAATAGAACTCTATTCAGTGAACATTCAGACTTGAAGTAGTTGCCATGTTTAGCCACAAGGGGGGGGATATCTCTAATATTATACTGTCCAGTCCTTCTTCACAGTGGAAAAGGGGGGCTATCTCTAATATTATACTGTCCAGTTCTTCTTCACAGTAGAAAAGGGGGGGGGGGAAGATATCTCTAACATTATACTGTCCAGTCCTCCTTCTGCTTCATACGCTCTAGTCAATCATCAGATTCCTCTGCTCCCTGTCTGATTTCTCTCAGAGAGAAAGTATTCTTGTACTCAATAGGGTGTTTATCAACTTGTTATGCCGAGCTAACTGAAATGTGTAGCATGATGTACAGCTGTAGTGAATAATATTTGGTGCTACAGCCAATTAGGAGCTCTCATAGGCAGACGAGGTGTTGAGGAAGCCTGAGGAAATAATGAGTCTTCTAACGTGAAAATAACAAGTGTAGGGAGAGGCAGGAAGGAAGAAACTAACATGAAAATAAGCAGAAGCAGGCAGGAAGAAACTAACATGAAAATAGGCAGACACAGAAAGGAAGAAACTAACATGAAAATAGGCAGACACAGAAAGGAAGAAACTAACATGAAAATAGGCAGACACAGAAAGGAAGAAACTAACATGAAAATAGGCAGACACAGAAAGGAAGAAACTAACATGAAAATAGGCAGACACAGAAAGGAAGAAACTAACATGAAAATAAGCAGAAGCAGGCAGGAAGAAACTAACATGAAAATAGGCAGACACAGAAAGGAAGAAACTAACATGAAAATAGGCAGACACAGAAAGGAAGAAACTAACATGAAAATAAGCAGAAGCAGGCAGGAAGAAACTAACATGACAATAACAAGTATAGGGAGACAGGAAGGAAGAAACTCCCTCTGAGCTGTTTCTGTTGGTTTCTATGAGATCGATCATTCTGCTTATTCTAGTTTAATTCGGTTTTGGTAAAACTCAAACTTATTTTGAGAGCAGACAGACTGTCCTGCTTACTCTCTTCCTTTCTGAATAGTTCTGTAGAGCTGCATCAGTTCTTAAACAGCAGCTCCATTAATCATTATGCATTAACACATTATCTCTCTTTCCAAATAAAGCAAAAGCTACAAATCATCACCTCTCTCTCTCTCTCTCTCTCTCTCTCTCTCTCTCTCTCTCTCTCAGTCTGTCCTCAAGCAGATGCTGGCATTGTGATATGTCCTTCAGTGCGGTTCCATTCAGAGACTTAATAGAACAGCAGACTGACTAAGCTCAAACTCAGCTCTCTTTTCTCTGGGACTGAAGGAGTATAATGAAAGACTTTCCCCCAGCTGAAATATAATGTAGGACAAGGAGACAGCACGGTGACAGTATCACACGACTCATTTTGTCTATGTGTGTGTGTCTGCATGCCTGTGTGTGTGTTTGTGTGCGTGCCTGTGTGTAAGCTAGCATTTTTGTCTTGCATTCCTTTGACAGCTGCAATTATACATTCAAAAGCATCCCCTATATGCAAGACAAGCAAGATTCAGCGTTATATAACAATACAGTCCCTAAACAACTTTATCTTTAGGCTGTAGTTACACAAAGCAACTTGGACGCAACTTGAGTTTCTTGCAACTGATTTTCTTCTTGATTGAAACACCCTCTGTAACTAATAAACAACTCAGCTGCAACTTTTCAACTTTCTGTAACTGGTTGCAAGCAACAGCCAATCACAATGACTGCTTTTGTCACATGATGCATTCAAAGGTTCGGAACTCTGACACAGTTGTCATGTCACCAACACTGTCAGTCAGTGCTGCCCGAAGGAACCTTGATCAAAGTGGACAGATGAGACAGCAGCCAAACAGACAGGAGCCAAACAGACAGGAACCAAACAGACAGGAACCAAACGGACAGGAGACCAACAGGAGCTGTATAAATAAATTGTGACATCAGGGCTAGTAAAGGTTTATATCCATTAGGGCTAGTAAAGGTTTACGTCCATCATGGCTAGTAAAGGTTTACATCCATAAGGGCTAGTAAAGGTTTACGTCCATCATGGCTAGTAAAGGTTTACATCCATCAGGGCTAGTAAAGGTTTACCTCCATCATGGCTAGTAAAGGTTTACGTCCATAAGGGCTAGTAAAGGTTTACGTTCATCAGGGCTAGTAAAGGTTTACACCCATCAGGGCTAGTAATGGTTTACATCCATCATGGCTAGTAAAGGTTTACATCCATCATGGCTAGTAAAGGTTTACACCCATCAGGGCTAGTAAAGGTTTACATCCATAAGGGCTAGTAAAGGTTTATGTCCATCAGGGCTAGTAAAGGTTTACATCCATCAGGGCTAGTAAAGGTTTACATCCATCAGGGCTAGTAAAGGTTTACATCCATAAGGGCTAGTAAAGGTTTATGTCCATCAGGGCTAGTAAAGGTTTACATCCATCAGGGCTAGTAAAGGTTTACATCCATCAGGGCTAGTAAAGGTTTACATCGATCAGCACTAGTAAAGGTTTACGTCCATCAGGGCTAGTAAAGGTTTGCGTCCATCAGGGGTAGTAAAGGTTTATGTCCATCAGGGCTAGTAAAGGTTTATGTCCATCAGCGCTAGTAAAGGTTTACGTCCATCAGGGCTAGTAAAGGTTTACGTCCATCAGGGCTAGTAAAGGTTTATGTCCATCAGGGCTAGTAAAGGTTTATGTCCATCAGCACTAGTAAAGGTTTACGTCCATCAGGGCTAGTAAAGGTTTACATCCATCAGGGCTAGTAAAGGTTTATGTCCATCAGCACTAGTAAAGGTTTATGGTTTGGCAGTCAATAAATGTCATTTTTTAAGTGATCCCAGACCTCTCTGAATTTGTTCAACATGAACTGCACTAGCTAGATAGCTAATGTTAGATTAATTTGTTGCTAGCTTGGTAAATTAATTTCTAAATTGTACAGGCTGCATTTTGTCTATATCCATGCTATAACAATAAACAAATAAAACCACGACGTAATGGACATCCAGTCATGGGTGAGTTTAGGTTTAAGTTGATTCATGTATGTAAAGTTGTTTGAGATGACGTCACTTGCAACTGCAACTAAAATTGTGTGAAAGTTGCTTTGTGTCTCCAGTCTTCTCCTTCGAGCAGTTAGTAGAAAGTTTAGCAAGTCTCAATGCACTTATCCATACTTCCACAGTCTCACATAGAACATAAACTAGGTACAGTTATACAAACATGGTATAGCCCATTGTGCTACATGTAAAGGGTTTACTGCTCTGCTGAGGTGTCAGTAGCAAGTTTGTTGCTGGGAGGAGAAAGTTGTCTTCCACGCCAAAGAACTGACAGAGGCTTAGCAATAATTATGCCCCAAGTGGATCTAATACAATGTGGAGAGAGAGAGAGAGAGGGAGGATATAGAGAGAGGGAGAGAGAGAATCAGAGGAAGAGAGAGAGAGAGAGAGAGAGAGGGAGAGTCAGAGAGAGAGGGAGACTGTGTTTGGAAATTCTTTCAGATCTCTCACCAGAGGGACTGGAGGCTATGGAATACCCTGCAGAACTCTATTAAAATTCATCAAGTCTCACCAACGCTCAAGAGTAAGTATTATACAACAAAATCCCAGTAGTTCAGCAGCTGTAATTGTTGTTCTGTCAGGAGAGTGGTATTCAACCCATTTTGTTCTGTTTGATATACTGTATATTTTAATGAGTCCTAAATGTACACCGATGAACAGCTTGTAATGCAAAAGTTTGAGTAATGGAACATTGGCGAGAGACTAACTTATCAATAAGGGCAAGAATGATGGCAAGTCACTTGACAGTAATAATAATGTATTATAAACTGGGTGGTACGAGCCCTGAATGCTGATTGGCAGAAAGCTGTGGTATATCAAACCGTATACCACGGGTATGACAACGCATTTATCTTTACTCTTTTAATTACGTTGATAAGCAGTTCATAACAGCAATAAGAGAACTCGGGGGTTTGTGGTATATGGCCAATATACCAAACCCCCTCTGGCCTTATTACTTAAATATACACTAAGTATACAAAACATTAAGAATGCTCTTTCCATGACATAGACTGATCAGGTGAATCAAGTTGAAAGCTATGATCCCTTATTGATGTCACTTCAATCAGTGTAGATAAAGGGGATGAGACCGGTTAAAGAAGGATTTTTAAGCCTTGAGTCAAATGAGACATGGATTGTGTATGTGTGCCATTCAGAAGGTGAATGGGCAAGACAAAATATTTAAGTGCCTTTGAACGGGTTATGGTAGTAGGTGCCAGGCACACCGGTTTGTGTCAAGAACTGCAAAGCTGTTCAACAGTTTCCCTTGGGTATCAAGAATGGTCCACCACCCAAAATTAATCCAGACAATTTGACACAACTGTGGGAAGCATTGGAGTCAACATGGGCCAGCATCCTTGTGGAACACTTTTGACACCTTGTAGGGCGTCAATATTAAAATGTTCCTAATGTTTGGTATACTCCTTAGCAGACACTTTTATCTAAAGCAATTTACACACTTTTAGTATTCAGGTGTGCCAAGCGTCATACCCAAAAAGACTTGAGGCTGTAATTGCTGCCAAAGGTGCTTCAACAAAGTATTGAGTAAAGGGTCTAAATACTGATGTACATTTCATGTTTCAGTTACAAAGGGTTTGAATACTGATGTACATGTCATGTTTCATGTTTCAGTTACAGGTGTGTGAAATGTTTCTTTTTTTAAGAACCTGTTTTTGTCATTATGGGTATTGTGTGATTGATGAGGGAAAAAACGATTTCAAACATTTTAGAATAAGGCTGTAACGTAACAAAATGTGGAAAAAGTCAAGGCGTCTGAATACTTTCCAATTGCACTGTAAGCCTTGTGCCTCTAGCAGAGGGAGAGTCATCCTCCATTGATTTACTATCTCTTTCCTGGCTGCTCCCCAAAGCCAAAGATCCTCATTGGCTGTCTCTGTTCCCGTGTCAGAGGCTCCCGAGCCAATCAGAGCACTTCTGGGCCATGACCATCTGAAGTAGTAACAATGTGCAATGTGCTGGGTTGGCATGTGCTGCTGTCAGCTCCACCTCTACTGCTGTGTAGTCAGTATATTACTATCAGCCATCCGGGCTGGGGGGGAGGGGAGGGGAGGGGAGGGGGGAGAAAGGGGGAAGAGTGGGAGTGAGCCTGCCAGTCTAGGAGGAGGGGAGAGAAGAATAGGGAGAGAGGGAGGAGGGGTGAGAGGGAACACGTTAAGCACTTGATGACAGAGCTGTAGTTTGTGTGTTCAGGCTGTTGTCTCAGCTGCACTTCTAGTTTGTCTCCTCATCCTCCTGGTCCTATTTAATAGCCGGCTTGATACTCCATGCCTCAAGCACCGAGCAAACGCATAGTTTCAAACCCCTGTTGAACCAATTAGAAGGTTGTGCTCCTCAACAACATCAGGCAACAGAGAGAGAACATGGTGTGAATTTGATCAAGACTTTGACCCAGTTTTCTAATCACTAACTCTTCTTAATAAACTCCCTGGATCTCCCTGGGTGTAGGGCTCTGAGTAGAGACATTATCCAGCCTACGTCCGAAATGGCACACTATTACCTATATAGTGCACTACTTTTGACCACAGCCCTATGGGCCCTGGTTAAAAGTAGTGCACTATATAAGGAGGGGTGCCATCTGGCTCAACAACAATGTTGTTTCATGGATGGATAACCAGATTTATGTTGAGTCACTGGAACCCTCCATCACAAGATTGTGGTTATGACTTTAGTCCAGCTTCTCCCTGACTCTGTCATCCATGGGAGTCTTTTTGGCTAGTTTGGCTAGCCTCTTCTTCCATAATAAAGTACATAACACAGGCAGCCGCCCAAGTCTTCACGGCAGCCTCCCTTTGCGTACAGACACAGACTGTCTGAAAGGGAACCTATTGTCGGTAGGATGACAGGGTAGATTAACTTCAGCTATGCTGGGTAGCTTGTGTCTCCTGGTCCCCTAGGCCTCAAGGACCTGGTGTCCAGTCCAGGCATTGGGCCCAATTCAGGATTGGAGGTGAGGGGGCTGAGGCAGCCGGATAGCATCCCAGGATTAGTGCCCAGCGGTGGGACTTTTGTCGGCACCTGGTCTGGTCAGCCTGGGTGGAGGTTTGTACTGCATCTGTCACGGTGTGTAGGATATAAGGGACGATATACGGAGCGCTGGTGAAGTGTCATCCTTTTTATTAAAAATGAGGTGTTCTCACAAAGCATTTAATATAAAAAGGAGACTGAAAAACAAACACGATTACAAACAAAAACACGGTGACTTACTTGGATGCTGCTGGCAGTGCAGACAAACAAATGAACAATGATCCACACACAGGTGGAATTGTGTGGAGCTTAAATGCTATCCCCAATCAGAGACAACGCTAGACAGCTGTCTCTGATTGGGGATGATAATCTCCCTAATGGATGTGTGAGAACTTGGTTGTGTGCCTCTCTCCTCACCTAGGTGGGAGTAAGAGGCCTTATCACAACCAAGCCCTCACAGTACCCCCCCCCTAAGGTGCGGACTCCCGATCGCACACAAAATCCCCCCTTTCCTGAAAGACAAAAAAAAAAAAATGTCCAAAAACTAGGGGGGACATGGCGGGGTACTGAGGTGGTTGCTGGTGGGGGCTCCGGTTCCGGTTCCGGGCGTGGCACAGGCTGTGAGAGTAGCTTCCCTCCTACCTCTCCGTTGCACGCCCGGTCCGGTCCGGACCCCGGCGCGGTGGTTCCCCCCTCAGTACTCCCGCCAGTCACCAAGTCCTGTCTGGACCCTGGTGCGGGAGCCCTCGACCCTGGAGAGGGGCTGACAACCGGCCCCGGACTGGGCACCGGTGGAGCGGACTGCTCCGGCACTGGAGCGACGCAGATGACCGGCCCCGGACTGGGCACCGGTGGAGCGGACTGCTCCGTCTCTGGAGCGACGTAGACGACCGGCCCCGGACTGGGCACCGGTGGAGCGGATTGCTCCGGCACTGGAGCGACGCAGACGACCGGCCCCGGACTGGGCACCGGTGGAGCGGACTGCTCCGTCACTGGAGCGACGTAGTCGACCGGCCCCGGACTGGGCACCGGTGGAGCGGACTGCCCCGGCACTGGAGCGACGTAGATGACCGGCCCCGGACTGGGCACCGGTGGAGCGGGCTGCTCCGGCACTGGAGCGACGCAGATGACCGGCCCCGGACTGGGCACCGGTGGAGCGGACTGCTCCGGCACTGGAGCGACGTGGACGACCGGCCCCGGACTGGGCACCGGTGGAGCGGACTGCTCCGGCACTGGAGCGACGTGGACGACCGGCCCCGGACTGGGCACCGGTGGAGCGGACTGCTCCAGCACTGGAGTGACGCAGACGGCCGGACCTCGGTCTGCTGACCTTCTCCGGAGGTCTCGGGCTGCTGACCTTCACCAAAGGCCTCGGGCAGCTGACCTTCTCCGGAGGTCTCTGGCAGCTGACCTTCAACGCAGGCTTCGGGCAGCTGACCTTCTCCGGAGACCTCGGGCAGCTGACCTTCACCGGAGGCCTCGGGCAGCTGACCTTTACCGGAGGCCTCGGGCAGCTGGCCTTCACCGGAGACCTCGGGCTGGACGCCGTGCCCACCCTGGGCACCAACGTAGAGGTGGTTTTCAGCCCTGTCGCAGGTCTGGCTGTCGACCCCAGACTGGGCGCCGACACGCTATGGAGCTCCTGCTCCACAGCGGGACTGAACGTCGTGCCCACCCTGGGCACCGACGCAGAGATGGTTTCCAGCCCTGTGGTTGGGCTGGCTGTCGGCCCCAGACTGGGCACCGACGCGCTATGGAGCTCCTGCTCCACAGCGGGGCTGAACGTCGTGCCCACCCTGGACACCGACGCAGAGATGGTTTCCAGCCCTGTGGTTGGGCTGGCTGTCGGCCCCAGACTGGGCACCGACACGCTATGGAGCTCCTGCTCCACAGCGGGACTGAACGTCTTGCCCACCCTGGGCACCGACGCAGAGGTGGTCTCCAACCACAGAGCTGTGCTGTCGACCGTCGTTGTAGACTCCGTGCGTGGGGTAGGCACGGGGCGTACTGGACTGGGGACACGCACCATAGGTCTGGTGCGAGGAGCTGGCACGGGTAGCACCGGGCTGGAGACACGCACCATAGGTTGGGTGCGAGGAGTAGGCACAGACCGTACCGGGCTGGGGGAACGCACCACTGGTCTGGTGCGAGTAGCTGGAACGGGCTGTACCTGGCTGGGGAAACGCACCGTTGGGTCGGTGCGTTGAGCTGGCACGGGTCGCGCCGGGCTGGGGAAACGCACCATAGGTTGGGTGCGAGGAGCAGGCACAGACCGTACCGGGCTGGGGGAACGCACCACTGGTCTGTTGCGAGTAGCTGGAACGGGCTGTACCTGGCTGGGGAAACGCACCGTTGGGTCGGTGCGTTGAGCTGGCACGGGTCGCGCCGGGCTGGGGAAACGCACCATAGGGCTGGTGCGCGGAGCAGGCGCGGGCCGTACCGGGCTATAGTTGCGCACCGATGGTTTGGTGCGCTGAGTCGGTCTCCTCCTCCTCCGACTCTGGACCGGCGCTGGAGGCACCGGACTGGGAACTGACGCTGGATTACGACTGTGCCTGTCGTCCCTACTCCAACGCCAATCCCCATCCTGTGAGGGTTCCTCCGGGAACCCCCACGAGTGAGGGAACAGAAGCACATCGCTGTCGTCTTCCTCCGACTCCTCTCTGTACTCCTGCTCCCACGGCTGTAGGGGCTCCTCCTGGAACCCCCACGAGTGCAGTGGTCGGGGCTCCTCTTCCTCGATCCCCGACCACCCCCATAGCCCCCCCCCAAAATCAGTTTGAGGGGTTTTCTGGGCTCCAGGCTGGTCCTCAGTTCTAGCCCGGTGACGTGTCCTCCGTCGTCGGCGCCTCGACTGCTCCGGACCCCAGCCTTCCTCCACCGCATGATAATAGTAGACCTCCTCCTTTGATAATTTCCCCATACTGTGGAGGATGTCTACCAGTGTCTCTCTCCGTTGTGTCCCAGGGTGGTGGATCATTCTGTCACGGTGTGTAGGATATAAGGGACGATATACGGAGCGCTGGTGAAGTGTCATCCTTTTTATTAAAAATGAGGTGTTCTCACAAAGCATTTAATATAAAAAGGAGACTGAAAAACAAACACGATTACAAACAAAAACACGGTGACTTACTTGGATGCTGCTGGCAGTGCAGACAAACAAATGAACAATGATCCACACACAGGTGGAATTGTGTGGAGCTTAAATGCTATCCCCAATCAGAGACAACGCTAGACAGCTGTCTCTGATTGGGGATGATAATCTCCCTAATGGATGTGTGAGAACTTGGTTGTGTGCCTCTCTCCTCCCCTAGGTGGGAGTAAGAGGCCTTATCACAACCAAGCCCTCACAGCATCTCAGGAGTCCATAGCTCATATCTGTAAAATAATCACTGAATGACTGGTGGTGGTGTGGAGAGAGGGATGCAGAGGAGTGAGGGATGCGGAGGGAGAGAGGGGAGAAACGGAGGGGGAGAAAGAGAGTGAGAAAGCTGTTCATTGACTACAGTTCAGCATTCAACACTATTGTTCCCTCCAATCTCGACACCAAGCTCAGAGCCCTGGGTCTGGACACTAGCGGTGCTTGGGTCAGCTGTTTGTTCACCCTCACCCGCCCGACTATATGTGATAAAGTGAAAATATGAGACCCGCTCCCGCCGCAAACCGATAATGGAGAAAATGCTCTGTTGGCTACAGTCAACTCTTTTTTTTTTTTACAAGGGGTGCAGGATTATTTTTGGCACGATTTAGATATGTTTCTGCTTATAATTTCCAGAACTTTGGTACGCTATTTGTTAATCAAATGTTCTATATATAATTAGATACATTCAGCTTATCTTCTGTCATTTCACACTAAGTGTACAAAACATTAAGAACACTTGCTATTTCCATGACGTGACCAGGTAAATCCAGGTGAAAACTATGGTCCCTTATTGATGTCACCTGTTAAATCCACTTCAATCAGTGTAGGTAGATGAAGGGGAGGAGACAGATTAAATTAGGAATTTAAGCATTGAGACGAGACATGGATTGTGTATGTGTGCCATTCAGAGGGTGAATGGAAAGAAAATATTTAAGTGCCTTTGAACGGGGTATGGTAGTAGGTGCCAGGCGTCTAGGTGACATCGGTAAAGTTTTCTCTGTCATTTTCTTTCGCGGAGCGAAAGACGTTTAGGGACCGGGGAGAAAATGCAACATTTCCAGATAACATGACCGGTTGTAAGGAATTAGAAAGCTGTAAAAACGACCCATAGTATGAGTGAATGGCTGAATATATACACTATACATTGATACAGAGTGTTAGGTGAAAAAAAATGATACAAATATTGCAAGTTGATATAGATAAATAAGTAATATTTGCATGGTTAACTATACTATACAGGTCGATGGCAAAGAAATTATTAAATAGCTAAATGTGCGTATGATATAAATGAGGGTAATAATGGTTTACTTAATATACAGTCTGTTTAAATGTACAGGTACTGCAAGAAATGCTTAATTCCGCAGGAGTTAATATTAAGGCTATGTGAGCGGTTATAGACCTACAGTCAGTGTCCAGATTTCAGTTTCCATTTATTTAACCCATCTAAACAGTAGGCTACAGTTCCCTTGGAATGCCATAGGCCTATTTGAAGTCCCCGTCTTGTGACCGTCGAATTTGTATAGCGCCTCACAATCATCACACATAACATAGCCGGCACTCCTATCATCCTCTTTTACCACTTCACCAAATATTTCCCAAACATTAGACTACTGTTCTGGTCTTTTTTCCTTCCGTGGATTGAAGTTAACTTTTTCTGCCTGTTCCCAAAAGCATTTGGCGATTGCGGTGTACACTATTTGTCGCGCGTACAGTTAGACCCTAAAGTTTATGCACTAATGCCAGATAGCCTAAAATAATGTAAGAAAAACCTAAATGTAGCTTATAGATATAAATTACACAAGAATTATACAGTACCAGTCAAAAGTTTGGACACACCTACTCGTTCAAGGGCTTTTCTTTATTTTTACTATTTTCTACATTGTAGAATAATAGTTAACACATCAAAACTATGAAATAACACATATGGAATCATGTAGTAATCAAAAAAGTGTTAAACAAATCAAAATATATTTTAGATTTTAGATTCTTCAAAGTAGCCACCCTTTGCCTTGATGACAGCTTTGCACACTCTTGGCATTCTTTCACACCTGTATATACAAGGGCCTACAGTTGACAGTGCATGTCAGAGCAAAAACCAAGCCATGAGGTTAAAGGAATTGTCCGTAGAGCTCTGAGACAGGATTGTGTCGAGGCAAAGATCTGGGGAAGGGCATCAAAAAATGTCCCCAAGAACACAATGGCCTCCACCATTCTTAAATGGAAGAAGTTAGGAACCAACAAGACTCTACCTAGAGCTAGCCGCTTGGCCAAACTGAGCAATCTGGCCACTCTGACAGAGCTCTAGAGTTCCTCTGTGGAGATGAGAGAACCTTCCAGAAGTACAGCCATCTCTGCAACACTCCACCGATCAGGCCTTTATAGTAAAGTGGCCAGACGGAAGCCACTCCTCAGTAAAAGGCACATGACAGCCCGCTTGGAGTTTGCCAAAAGGTACCTAAATACTCTCAGACCATGAGAAACAAGATTCTCTGGTCTGATGAAACCAAGATTGAACTCTTTGGCCTGAATGCCAAGCGTCACGTCTGGAGGAGCATGGTGGTGGCAGGGACTGGGAGACTAGTCAGGATCGAGACAAAGATGAACGGAGAAAAGTACAGAGAGATCCTTGATGAAAACCTGCTCCAGAGTCCTCAGACTGGGGCGAAGGTTCACCTTCCAACAGGACAACGACCCTAAGCACACAGCCAAGACAACGCAAGTTTCTTTGGGACAAGTCTCTGAATGTCCTTGAGTGGCCCAGCAAGAGCCCGGACTTGAACCCGATCGAACATCTCTGGAGAGACCTGAAAATAGCTGTGCAGCAACACTTCCCATCTAACCCGACAGAGCTTGAGAGGATCTGCAGAGAATAATGGGAGAAATTCCCCAAATACAGGTGTACCAAGCTTGTAGTGTCATACCCAAGAAGACTCGATGCTGTAATCGCTACCAAAGGTGTTTCAACAATGTACTGAGTAAAAGGTCTGAAAACTTATGCCAATTTGTTATTTCAGTTTGTTATTTTTTTATAAATTAGCAAAAATGTCTAAACCAGTTTTTGCTTTGTCATTATGGGGTATTGTGTGTAGATTGATGAAGGAAAAAAACAATTAAATCAATTTTAGAACAAGGCTGTAACGTAACAAAATGTGGGAAAAAGTAATGGGGGTCCGTATACTTTCTGGAGGCACTGTATGCTTAGCACTTGTTGGCTGCTTTTGTGGTGTCATGACAACCACCTATCCCTTAATGTCAGCAAAGCAAAGGAGTTGATAGTTGAATTCAGGAAGTAGAGGAGTGAACACGCCCAGTTTCTCTCGACAAGCCATCAGACTGCTGAACACCTGCTCTGATTCTCCAAACCTTAGCACACATGCACTCACTCATGCACTCACCAACACAGACACACACACATACTGTTTACATTCATGCTACACACACATCACAACTGCTGCTACCAGACTCGTATTATACTACTCAGTTAATACACTGCCCCCCTATCCCCAGCTTCCCCAAAACACATGTAAATATTGTAAAATAAATGATGCCTTCCTGTAATATTTTATTTCACCTTTATTTAACCAGGTACATCAGATGAGAACAAGTTCTCATTTACAACTGCGACCTGGCCAAGACAAAGCAAAGCAGTGCGACAAAAAACAACACAGAGTTACACATGGGAAATAAACAAACGTACAGTCAATAACACAGTAGAAAATCTATATACAGAGTGCAAATGTAGTGCAAAATGCAGTAAGGTTAGGAAGGTAGGACAATAAATAGGCCATAGTGGCGAAATAAATTACAGATTAGCATTAACACTGGAATGATGGATGTGCAAATGATGATGTGCAAAAAGAGATACTGGAGTGCAAAGCAGAAGTTAAAAAATAAATATGGGGATGAGGTAGTATGGTGGGCTTATTTACAGAAGGGCTATATACAGGTGCAGTGATCGATAAGCAGCTTTGACAGCTGATCCTTAAAGTTAGTGAGGGAGATAGGAACCTCTAGCTTCAAGGATTTTTGCAATTCGTTCCAGTCATTGGCAGCAGAGAACTGGAAGGAATGGCGGCCAACGGAGGTGTTGGCTTTGGGGGTGGCCAGTGAAATATACCTGCTGGAGCGCATACTACAGGACGGTGTTGCTATGGTGACCAGCGAGCTGAGATAAGGCGGGGATTTACCTAATAAAGACTTATAGATTACCTGGAGCCAGTGGGTTTGGCGACGAATATGTAGTGAGGGCCAGCCAACGAGAGAATACAGGTCGCAGTGGTGGGTAGTATATGGGGCTTTGGTAACAAAACGGATGGCACTGTGATAGACTACATCCATTTTGCTGAATAGAGTGTTGGAGGCTATTTTGTAAATGACATCGCCGAAATCAAGGATCGGTAAGATGGTAAGTTTTACAAGGGCATGTTTGGCAGCATGAGTGAAGGAGGCTTTGTTGCGAAATATGACGCGATTCTAGATTTAATTTTGGATTGGAGATGGTTAATGTGAGTCTGGAAGTTGAGTTTACAGTCTAACCAGACGCCTAGGTATTTGTAGTTGTCCACATATTCTAAGTCAGACCCGTCGAGAGTAGTGATGATAGTCCGGTGGGCGGGTGCGGGCAACGTTCTATTGAAAAGAATGCATTTAGTCTTACTAGCATTTAAGAGCAGTTGGAGGCCACGGAAGGAGTGTTGTATGGCATTGAACCTTGTTTGAAGGTTAGTTAACACAGTGTCCAAAGAGGGGCCAGATTTATACAGAATGGTGTCGTCTGCGTAGAGATGGATTAGAGAGTCACCAGCAGCGAAAGCGACATCGTTGATGTAAATAGAGAATAGGGTTGGCCCAAGAATTGAACCCTGTGGCACCCCCATAGAGACTGCCAGGGGACCGGACAGCAGGCCCTCCGATTTGACACACTGAACTCTGTCTGAGAAGTAGTTGGAGAACCAGGCAAGGCAGTCACTTGAGAAACCAAGGCTGTTGAGTCTGCCAATAAGAATGCGGTGATTGACAGAGTCGAAAGCCTTGGCCAGGTCGATGAAGACGGCTGCACAGTACTGTCTTCTATCGATGGCGGTTATGATATCGTTAAGTACCTTGAGCGTAGCTGAGGTGCACCCATGACCAGCTCGGAAACCAGATTGCATAGCAGAGAAGGTACGGTGGGATTCGAAGAAGTCAGTGATCTGTTTATTAACTTGGCTTTCGAAGACTTTAGAAAGGCAGGGCAGGATGGATATAGGTCTATAACAGTTTGGGTCTAGAGTGTCTCCCCCTTTGAAGAGGGGGATGACCGCGGCAGCTTTCCAATCTCTAGGGATCTCAGACGATACAAAAGAGAGGTTGAACAGGCTGGTAATAGGGGTTGCAACAATTTTGGCTGATAATTTTAGGAAGAAAGGGTCCAGATTGTCTAGCCCAGCAGATTTGTAGGGGTCCAGATTTAGCAGCTCTTTCAGAACATCAGCTGTCTGGATTTGGGTGAAGGAGAAGCGGGGGGGGGGGGGGGCTTGGGCAGGTTGCTGCGGGGGGTACAGAGCTGTTGGCCGGGGTAGAGGTAGCCAGGTGGAAAGCATGGCCAGCCGTAGCAAAATGCTTGTTGAAATTTTTGATTATCGTGAATTTATCGGTGGTGACAGTGTTTCCTAGCCTCAATGCAGTGGGCAACTGGGAGGAGATGCTCTTATTCTCCATAGACTTTACAGTGGAATTAGTACTACAGGATGCAAATTTCTGTTTGAAAAAGCTGGCCTTAGCTTTTCTAACTGACTGTGTATATTTGTTCCTGGTTTCCCTGAAAAGTTGCATATCGCCGGGGCTATTCAATGCTAATGCAGTTCAACACAGGATGTTTTTGTGTTGGTCAAGGGCAGTCAAGTCTGGGGTGAACCAAGGGCTATATCTATTCTTAGTTCTAAGTTTTTTGAAAGGGGCGTGCTTATTTAGGATGGTGAGAAAAGCACTTTTAAAGAACAACCATGCATCATCTACTGACGGGATGAGGTCAATATCCTTCCAGGATACCCGGACCAGAACGATTAGAAAGGCCTGCTCGCAGAAGTGTTTTAGGGAGCGTTTGACAGTGATAAGGGGAGGTCGTTTGACCGCGGACCCATTACGAACGCAGGCAATGAGGCAGTGATCGCTGAGATCCTGGTTGAAAACAGAGGAGGTGTATTTGGAGGGCAAGTTAGTCAGAATGATATCTATGATAGTACCCATGTTTACGGATTTAGGGTTGTACCTGGTGGGTTCCTTGATAATTTGTGTGAGATTGAGGGCTTCTATCTTAGATTGAAGAACAGCCGGGGCGTTAAGCATATCCCAGTTTAAAACACCTAATAGTACAAGCTCTGAAGATAGATGGGGGGCAATCAATTCACATATGGTGTCCAGGGCACAGCTGGGGGCTGAGGGGGGTCTGTAACAGGCAGCAACAGTGAGAGACTTATTTCTGGAAAGGTGGATTTTTAAGAGTAGAAGCTCAAACTGTTCGGGCACAGACCTGGACAGTATGAATCTCAGTAAGCTCTGCAGGTTATCTCTGCAGTCGATTGCAACCCTGCCTCCTTTGGCAGTTCTATCTTGACGGGAAATATTGTAGTTGGGATGGAAATTTCAGAATTTTTGGTGGCCTTCCTGAGCCAGGATTCAGACACAGCTAGTACATCCGGGTTGGCGGAGTGTGCTAAAGCAGTGAATAAATCAAACTTAGGGAAGAGGCTTCTGATGTTAACATGCAAGAAACCAAGGCTCTTACGGTTACAGAAGTCAACAAATGAGAGTGCCTGGGGAATAGGTGTAATGCTGGGAGCTACAGTATCTGGGTTTACCTCTACATCACCAGAGGAGAAGGAGTAGGATAAGTGTTCGGCTAAGGGCTTTAAGAACTGGTCGTCTAGTACGTTGGGTACATAGAATAAAAGGAGCAGATTTCTGGGCGTGGTGGAATAGATTGAGGGCATAATGTAAACATAGGCGTTGGGTAATGAAGAGAGAGGTTGCATCTCTGGAGACACCAGTTAAACCAGGTGAGGTCTCCGCATGTGTGGGGGGTGAGACAAAGGAGCTATCAGAGGCATGTTGAGCGGGACTGGGGGCGCTACAGTGAAATAAAACAATAATAGCTAACCTAAACAGCAGGCATATTGAAATAAGAAAGGGGCATAAAAACAAACACAGTTAATTAAGAGGGCTAAGGCAACGACGGGTAATGGCGATGTATGGACAAAGAGGGTCAGATAGAGAAATGTGATGTACTACACACAGGAAATGTGATGTGCTACACACAGGAAATGTGATGTGCTACACACAGGAAATGTGATGTACTACACACAGGAAATGTGATGTGCTACACACAGGACACACAGGACCTGGGGCCTAGCAGATGAAATACCATATACTTATGCTAAAAAATAAATTATATTCTACTGAGACATTTATGTCACATCAGTGGTGACCTCGTTCCCACTAAAGCCTGCAACGATTCAAAGTCGGCCTTAGTGGGAGGGGCCATAGAATTCTATGGGATTGACTTACTAAGTAAAGTATTAGTCATAATTTAATTTGAGCAAATCACATGATGGGGAAGGTATTGTGGGAGATGATTGGTTGGTAGATGAAGCCGATTAAGCCAATGCCTATGCGCCGGGTGTTTCTCAAGTGTGAAGCATTGGTCCACTAGACTTGGGCAGAAGTGTCTGGGAACAAATTATGTCAGTGGTTACACAGAGGAGAAGATGTCAGAACCCATGTCATAAAACTTAGCCACATCTCTACCACAATTGTCATCACCACCGTCATCTTCATCATCACCTTTATCACAGTCATCATCATCACCATCATCCCCATCATCATCATATTCATCACCATGAGCAACTTCATCATTTTCACCTTCATCATCATCATCATAATCATCACCACCATCACCTCCATCGTCACTATCTTCATCTTCTGTTCCTACCTTGAGAATTAAGTGGCCATGGGTGACATTTACAGTAGCAGAACAATGCATATCACATCAGTGCTGTTATGGTGTGATGCCAGTAAGCTCAGCCACATAGTGTGAGATATACTGTAGACAGTAGCTGGTAGGGCTGTAAATACTGTAGACAGTAGCTGGTAGGGCTGTACCTACTGTAGACCGTAGCTGGTAGGACTGTAAATACTGTAGACAGTAGCTGGTAGGGCTGTAAATACAGTAGACCGTAGCTGGTAGGACTGTAAATACTGTAGACAGTATAAAAAGACATTGCATAGTATGGGTGGATGGCTGAATATGTACACTATACATTGTTACAGAGTGTAAATGGTATGACTGTAAATGCTGTAGACAGTAGCTGGTATGACTGTAAATACTGTAGACAGTAGCTGGTAGGACTGTAAATGCTGTAGACAGTAGCTGGTATGACTGTAAATACTGTAGACAGTAGCTGGTAGGACTGTAAATACTGTAGACAGTATATGGAAGGGCTGTAAATACTGTAGACAGTATATGGAAGGGCTGTAAATACTGTAGACAGTAGCTGGTAGGACTGTAAATACTGTAGACAGTAGCTGGTAGGACTGTAAATACTGTAGACAGTATATGGAAGGGCTGTAAATACTGTAGACAGTAGCTGGTAGGACTGTAAATACTGTAGACAGTAGCTGGTAGGACTGTAAATGCTGTAGACAGTAGCTGGTATGACTGTAAATACTGTAGACAGTAGCTGGTAGGGCTGTAAATACTGTAGACAGTAGCTGGTAGGACTGTAAATACTGTAGACAGTAGCTGGTAGGACTGTAAATACTGTAGACAGTAGCTGGTAGGACTGTAAATACTGTAGACAGTAGCTGGTAGGACTGTAAATACTGTAGACAGTAGCTGTTAGGGATGTAAATACTGTAGACAGTATCTGGTAGGGTTGTGAAAACTGTATACAGTAGCTGGTAAGAACGTAACTGTAGACAGTAGCTGGTAGGACTGTAACTGTAGATAGTAGCTGGTAGGGCTGTAACTGGGGAAGGCAGGTAGCCGAGTGGTTAGAGCGTTGGGCCCGTAACCGAAAAGGTGTTGAATCGAATCCCTGACCTGACAAGGTAAAAATCTGTCGTTCTGCCCCTGAACAAGGCAGTTAACCCACTGTTCCTAGGCTGTTATTGTAAATAAGAATTTGTTCTTAACTGACTTGCCTAGTTAAATAAACATATTATTTTTTTTTTACTGTAGACAGTAGCTGGTAGGGCTGTAACCGTAACTGCAGTATTTACTAGGCTAGCATTTACTATGCAGTATTTACCAGGTTTTAGCTGTCTTGTCAGTTAGGTGTCTAATATCCTCTGCTGACTGCTGCGGAAGAGTACCTCTTTGGATCCCCTGTTTCCTTTGTCAATCTATAATGCAGTTCCTTTTACTCCTGGTGTGTGTGTGTGTGTGTGTGTGTGTGTGTGTGTGTGTGTGTGTGTGTGTGTGTGTGTGTGTGTGTGTGTGTGTGTGTGTGTGTGTGTGTGTGTGTGTTCAGACCACAGTGGGTGTTTATATGATGAGTCTCACATGATGTGTTGTGTATCCAACCAGGGCCAGGGAGACAGAGAGAGAGTGGGTCAGAGAGGGAGAGAGGGAGAAAGAGAGGGGAGAGAGACAGGAGTTTGTGAATATCATCATACTGGACGAAAAACTGTCTGGTACATGACAGACAACCAGATTCCTGTCAAAATACCTCCTCTCAGAGCACACACAGACATACATAAAAAAAATGGTTTTACATTTAACCTTTATTTAACTTGGCAAGTCAGTTGAGAACAAATTCTTATTTACAATGACGGCCTACCTGCGGGGATAGGGGCTGGGATTAAATATACAAATAAATTACATAAACACACACACACTTAGACACGCTCACTGTGTCTCTCTCAACCCGGTCAGGCTGTCTTTGTTCATTCAAGAGTGGGCCAAGGGGAACTGGGCAAGTAGGAGGATTTCTGTGGTGACTAGCTTCATTTATTTCTCTGGATTATGTGAGATCGTGGATACAACGCTCAGGCGTTTACAGCAGAAATTATAGTATGTTAGGTTAGAGAGCTGAACTTCAGAGAGAGTTTACAGCAGAAATTACAGTACATTAGGTTAGAGAACTGATCTTCAGAAAGAGTTTACAGCAGAAATTACAGTACGTTAGGTTAGAGAACTGAACTTCATAGAGAGTTTACAGCAGAAATCACAGTAAGTTAGGTTACAGAACTGAACTTCAGAGAGTTTACAGCAAGAATTACAGTACAGAAGTGTATGTGTGTTTGTGTGCGTGCGTGAGTGAGTGAGTGTGGGTATGTGTGGGTGCGTGTGTGCATGCGTGTCCTAAATAGGAATGTGTACAAATGAATTTGGGACATTCTAACCTAGTGAACCACACAACTAAATGACAGGGTTAGAGAGTTAAGGAGAAAGTAGACTACAAAAAGTCATTTTTACCACTATAACTATCTCACTCACAACGATTTACCACTAAAACGATCTGACTCACAGTGTTTTACCACTAAAACGATCTCACCCACAGTGTTTTACCACTAAAACGATCTCACTCACAGGGTTTTACCACTAAAACGATCTCACTCACAGTGTTTTACCATGATAACTATCTCACTCACAATGTTTTACCACTAAAACGATCCCACTCACAGTGTTCTATCACTAAAACGATCACACGCACAGTGTTTTACCATTAAAACGAGCTCACTCACAGGGTTTTACCACTAAAACGATCTCACTCACAGTGTTTTACCACTAAAAACGATCTCATGCACAGTGTTTCACCACTACAACGATCTCACTCACATCGTTTTGCCACTAAAACGATCTCACTCACAGTGTTGAATATGTGAATCGTCATGGGATTTGTAGAACACTAATCTCATGTTAAATCTGTACTACTAATATCATATTCTACTCTCTGATTTTACAACTCCCCTGTGCCTTTTCATGATTAGCAAAATCTTCCTATAATCTATCATCTGGGTGAAATGTATGCTAATCTGGAAGGAGACACTGTTGCTTTCATTCTGCTGAGTGATGTATATGTTCTGCATCCAATGTGCATCGCTCTCCCACTGCTCATATTTTACATACTGATTCATAAATCCTATTTTGTTACTCAACCTTCAACCCTGATTTTACAGAACACATTAAGTCACACATTTTATCACGCTGAAGTTTTTTATAATAAAATCTGACAAGAACAGAGAATTATACAACTATTGTACTATATTTCTTGCATTCAAGCGATGCTTGTGTGAATGGGTTTAAACCCAGGTTACTATGTTAGCTCTCTGACTGTGTTAGCTCTCTGAACTAAAGGCATTAGCTCAGAGAGTTAGCCCAAATCTTCAGTTCTCAGGTGAGGTCACTCATCATGCGACTGTGATTCAACCGACAATAACCTTCATTACGGCATAAGAGCAGTGCTAATCTCACTGTGTCAATTCACCTTAGCTTCGTCCATTAACCACTGTGACTGTACTCAGCTGAACTGGTGAGTTCTGCTTTGAAGCCAGGGAAAGAACAAAACAACAAATCAACTGTCACATGCTAGAGGTCTGATCCCCCTGAACAACATAACAGGCATATATCTGTCTTTAAACTGATGTGGACTTCAAAGGACCATCACAGGGGAGCACCGTGGCATTCTATCCTTCCATGACCGATAGGAATGAGAGATAGAGGGAGGGAGAGCGAGCAAGCTAGTGGGAGATAGGAAGAGAGAGAGGGGAAGAGAGAGAGAGAGAGAAAGAGAGAGAGAGAGAGGAGGAATGAGATGATGTGTTTGCCTAGTTCTTAGAGGATAAGAGTTATTAGTTAGGTCTCATAGGATTAGAGTTATGAGTTAGGTCTCAGATGATTAGAGTTATGAGTTAGGTCTCATAGGATTAGAGTTATGAGTTATTGATCTGGTCTCCAAGCCCCATTCACACAAACATACTGTAAAACAGTTATAAACCTGCATAGTTCCAGGAGTTCTGCAAAGATTGCTTTTGAGACATCACATCTGTCGTCTTTACTACTGGGTTCTGAAAACACTATCACCTGTGGATGAGGACAATTAGATTCCGAATGTTGACCATTATTACATTTCTGCGTTGTGATATTTATTTGTATAAATGTTTTCTTGAGTGCTATAGCTACTATTCTTATAGCTGTCGTTTCCATCACTTGGCAACATGGACCTTGTCATTCCTGCCATTAAAGCAGCATTTGAATTTGAATTTGGATGAGGTACCCAGAGGGCAAAAACTGGTTGAATCAATGTTGTTTCCACGTAATTTCCTCTCCCTCTTCCCCCTCTCCCCTCATTTCCCCCTCTCCCCCACTCCCCCACTTCTCCTCTCCCCTCCTCTTCCCCCTCTCCCCTCTCTGTCCGTTCTAGACACAGTAGTCCTCTGCTAGCCAGCTACTCAACTAGAGCCAGAAAGATTACTTTCCTCTCCTCCTCTGTATGTACAGTACCAGTCAGAAGTTCTACTCATGTAGAATAATAGTGAAGACATCAAAACTATGAAATAACACATTTGGAATCACGTAGTAACCAAAAAAGTGTTTAACAAATCAAAATATATTTTATATTTGAGATTCTTCAAAGTAGCCACCCTTTGCCTTTATGACAGCTTTGCACACTCTTGGCATTCTCTCAACCAGCTTCATGAGGTAGACATCTGGAATGCATTTCAATTAACAGGTATGCCTTGTTAAAAGTACATTTTGGGAATTTCTTTCCTTAATGTGTTTGAGCCAATCAGTTGTGTTGTGACAAGTAGGGGTGGTATACAGAAGATAGACCTATTTGGTAAAAGACCAAGTCCATATTATGGCAAGAACAGCTCAAATAAGCAAAGAGAAATGACAGTCCATCATTACTTTAAGACATGAAGGTCAGTCAAATCCGGATAATGTCAAGAACTTTGAATGTTTCTTCAAGTGCAGTCACAAAAATCATCAAGTGCTATGATGAAACTGGCTCTCATGAGGACCGCCACAGGAAAGGAAGACCCAGAGTTACCTCTGCTGCAGAGGATAAGTTCATTAGAGTTAACTGAGCCTAAGATTGCAGACCAAATAAATGCTTCACAGTGTTCAAGTAACAGACACATCTCAATGTCAACTGTTCAGAGGAGACTGCGTGAATCAGGCTTTCATGGTTGAATTGCTGCATAGAAACCACTACTAAAGGACATCAATAAGAAGAAGAGACTTGCTTGGGCCAAGAAACATGAGTAATTGACATTGGACCGGTGGAAATCTGTCCTTTGGTCTTATGAGTCCAAATTTGAGATGTTTGGTTCGAACCTCTTTGTGAGATGCAGAGTAGGTGAATGGATTATCTCCGCGTGTGTGGTCCCCACCGTGAAGCATGGAGGAGGATGTGTGATGGTGTGGGGGTGGTTTGCTGGTGACAATGTCTGTGATTTTTAGGGAATTCAAGGCACACTTAAACAGCATGGCTACCACAACATTCTGAAGCGATACGCCATCTGGTTTGCGCTTAGTGGGTCTATCATTTGTTTTTCAACAGGACAATGACCCAAAACACACCTCCAGGCTGTGTAAGGGCTATTTGATCAAGGAGAGTGATGGAGTGCTGAATCAGATGACATGGCCTCCACAATCATCTGACCACAACCCAATTGAGATGGTTTGGGATGAGTTGGACCCCAGAGTGAAGGAAAAGCAGCCAACAAGTGCTCAGCATATGTGGGAACTCCTTCAAGACTGTTGGAAAAGCATTCCTCATGAAGCTGGTTGAGAGAATGCCAAGAGTGTGCAAAGCTGTCATCAAGGAAAAGGGTGGCTACTTTGAAGAATCTCAATATATATTTTGTTGAACACATTTTTGGTTACTACATGATTTCATATGTGTTTTTTCATAGTTTTGATATCTTTACTACTATTCTACAATGTAGAACATTTTTAAAAATAACGAAAAACCCTTGAATGAGTAGGTGTGTCCAAACTTTTGACTGGTGGAATTTTTCATACACTTAGGTTGAAGTCATTAAAACTCATTTTTCAACCACTTCACAGATTTCATGTTAACAAACTATAGTTTTGGCAAGTCGGTCAGGACATCTACTTTGTGCATGACACAAGTAATTCTTCCAACAATTGTTTACAGACAGATTATTTCACTTATAATTCACTATATCACAATTCCAGTGGGTCAGAAGTTTACATTCACTAAGTTGACTGTGCTTGGAAAATTCTAGAAAATGATGTCATGACTTTAGAAGCTTCTGAGAGGTGAATTGACGTCATTTGAGTCAATTGGAGGTGTACCTGTGTATGTATTTCAAGGTCTACCTTCAAACTCAGTGCCTCTTTGCTCGACATCAGGGGAAAATCAAAAGAAATCAGCCAAAACCTCAGAAAAATAATTGTAGACCTCCACAAGTCTGGTTCATCCTTGGGAGCAATTTCCAAATGCCTGAAGGTACCATGTTCATCTGTACAAACAATAGTACGCAAGTATAAACACCATGGGACCAGGCAGCCATCATAACGCTCAGGAAGGAGACGCGTTCTGTCTCGTAGAGATGAACGTACTTTGGTGCAAAAAGTGCAAATCAATCCCAGAACAACAGCAAAGGACCTTGTGAAGATGCTGGAGGAAAGAGGTACAAAAGTATCTATATAGATAGATAGATAGATAGATAGATAGATAGATAGATAGATAGATAGATAGATAGATAGATAGATAGATAGATAGATAGATAGATAGATAGATAGATAGATAGATAGATAGATAGATAGATAGATAGATAGATAGGTACTTTATTGATCCCCCGGGGGGGAAATTTCATTATCAAGCAGCTACAACAAAAAACACAGGGCAGGTGCAAAATGCCACAACGAAAGTACACAAAAGACAGATACACGGTACATGATACATAGAGCGGCAGTATGAAAAAGTATAGAAATACAGGATATCTGGAGTGCAAAAAAAAGCTATAAAAGGACATTGCATAGTATGAGTGGTTGGCTGAATATGTACACTATACATTGGTGGATGTTGGATGGTTAACTATACTATACAGGTTGATGGCAGAGAAATACTTCAGTAGCTAATGCGTATGATATGAGCGAGGGTAATAATAGTTTACTTAATAGACAGACTGGGTAAATGAACAGGTAAGTGAAAATTTTGCATGGTTAAATTAGCTGTACAGTTAGGTATACAGTTATATTTACAGATAAGTGAATACTTGCATGTTTACACAAACTGTACAGGTAAATGACAGGAAGAGATACTTAAATAGCTAAATGTGTGTATGATATCATTGGGGTAATAATAGTAATTCCCTTAAAATACAGTCCTTAGTGCGCAGGGTTTAATTACAGACAACTGCACTTATTGCACATTTGATATACTAAAAGCAATGAGAAAAGGTGCAACTGGCAGGATACTAATATGCATTCCTGAGTGAATGCCTAGGTCCAATAATTACTTACAATATTGCATGTGATATAATATAACAACTGTACATGGGTATGTATATACAGACCTGTATGAATAAGTAGGTCCTGAGTGGATGAGTGCTGACGGAACAGAGTTACTCACGGATGGATGCATAATTGTTAAACTAGGTCCTAGCACCCCAACAGTTCCAGATCTATGTTGCCGACGGCACGGCACCCCGGTGAGGCATTATATAGTCTCATAGCCGCCGGCAGGAAGGACCTCCTGTAGCGCTCTCTGGCACACCGTGGTGGGATCAGTCTGTGACTGAAAGAGCTCCTCTGCGTCATAACCATAGCGTGCAGAGGGTGGGTGACGTTGTCCATGATGGCCAGCAGTTTGGCCAGGATCCGTCTCTCCGCCACCTCCTCTAGAGTGTCAAGGCTCATCCCCAGGACAGAGCTAGCCTTCCTGATCAGCTTATTTACCCGAGAAGCATCACCGGCTTTGATGTTTGCTCCCCAGCACACCACTGCAAAAAAGATGGCACTGGCCACCACAGACTGGTAGAAGGTATGCAGTAAACTACTGTTTTGCTGATGTTGAGCTGAAGGTGGTTCTGCTCACACCACAACACAAAGTCACTGATTGTGCTCCTGTACTCCTCCTCCTGCCCACCCCTGATGCACCCTACAATAGCAGAGTCATCCGAGAACTTCTGTAGGTGGCATGTTTCAGAGTTATATCTGAAGTCTGAGGTGTAGAGGGTGAACAGGAAGGGGGACAGGACCGTACCCTGGGGGGCCCCTGTGTTGCTAACTGCCCGTTCTGACACACAGCTCTGTAGTCGCACAAATTGTGGCCTACCGGTCAGGTAGTCCGTGACCCAGGAGACTAAGGGTGCTTCCACTTTCATCCTCCTCATCTTCTCACCCAGTAGCAGGGGCTGAATGGTATTGAAGGCACTGGAGAAGTCAAAAAACATGACCCTCACAGTGCAACCTGCGTTGTCCAGGTGAGAGTAGGCCCTCTGCAGAAGGTAGATGATTGCATCATCCACCCCGATGTTGCGCTGGTATGCAAACTGCAGGGGGTCCATTGATGAACACACCAGGGGTCTGAGGTGAGCGAGGACTAACCTTTCCAGGGTCTTCATGATGTGGGATGTTAGCGCTACAGGTCTGAAGTCATTCAGGACAGTGGGGTGTGCCTTCTTGGGCACTGGGACGAGGCAGGATGTTTTCCACAGCACAGGGACCCTTTCTAGGCTCAGGCTAAGGTTGAAAAGACGCTGGAGTATTCCACACAGTTGGTCAGCACAGACCCTCAGCACCCTTGGGCTGATGCCATCAGGGCCCGCCGCTTTCCACTGGTGTAGTCTCTCCAGCTCTCTCTTCACTTGGTTGGTGGTGAAAGCCAGCCCAGGTGGGGAGGTGGGGGGAAGGGGGGTGTTGAGGATCAGTCCAGGGGGGGCAGGGGCGGAGGTGGGGTCACTGATTGTCTCAGCAGAGGTGCTGTGAGCAAAGTGGGGGTGGGATAGCCGTGAGGGTGTGTGGTCTGGGGAGCTGGAGGGGAGGTGGACAGGGCCAGTATCGAACCTGTTAAAAAATTGGTTCAGCTCATTGGCTCTGTCCTGGGTCCCCTCCGTCTGCCCACTGTTTGACTTTTTGAAGCCAGTGATATTTCTCATACCCTTCCACACCTCTCTCACCTGGCTCTGCCTCAGCTTGTCCTCCATCTTCTCCTTATACACTCTCTTCCCCTCAGCAATCCGCAACTTCAGCTCCCTCTGGACGCATTTCAATTTGTCCTTGTCCTTCTCCTTGAAGGCCCTCTTCTTCTCATTCAGCAGGGCCTTCAGGTCGCTGGTGACCCAGGGTTTATTGTTTGGGAAACAGCGTACCTTCCTGGTGGGTACAGTGTTGTCTACACAAAAATTAATATAGTCTGTTATGCAGTCAGTGAGTCCATCGATGTCCTCCCCATGAGCCTCACAGAACACATCCCAGTCTGTTGTTTCAAAGCAGTCCTGTAGGGCCTCATTCGCCTCCGGGGACCATCTTCTAATAGTCCTGGTGGTTGCAGGCTGCTGTTGGACCATAGGCCTGTAGAGTGGGGTGAGGTGGACAAGGTTGTGATCCGATCTACCGAGGGGAGGGAGTGCAGTGGAGTTGTATGCATCCTTCACATTAGCATATAACAAGTCCAGAGTTTTATTATTCCTGGTTGGGCACTTCACGAACTGTTTGAACGTGGGCAGCGTTGAAGAGAGAGATGCATGGTTAAAATCCCCCGAAATTGCAAAGAAAGCACTGGGATGCGCTGTCTGTAACCTCGCGATAACAGAGTGGATGACGTCACACGCTGCGTTTGCGTCAGCGGAAGGCGGGATGTAAACAATCACAGCAATGGCCGCCGTGAATTCCCTAGGTAGATAGTAGGGTCTCAGGCTAACGGCTAACAGCTCAATGTCCGGGCTACAAAACTGTTCCTTAAGAGTAATATGGTTCGGATGACACCATCTGTTGTTAACTAATAAAGCCAGCCCACCACCCTTACTCTTACCGGAAGAGACGCGATCCCTGTCCGCTGTGATGGTCTGGAAACCGTCGATAGTGACGTTCTGTATGGGGATGTTGTTGTTCAGCCAAGTCTCAGTAAAACACATTAGGCTCGTTTCCCGATAAATCCTTTGTCCACGAACAAGTCCCGCCAACTCATCCATCTTGTTATGTAGACACCTCACATTGCCCATAATAATAGACGGTATAGCCGGCTTGTACTTGAACCTCCTCCGCTTTGCCTTACATTTCAATCCCGCCCTGCATCCACGGCGTCGTCTTTTCAATTCGTCCGGAATATCAAACTTTTCCCCGGGGAGCAGCAGCGCTGTGTGGGCTAAATCCAGGAGCTGGGCTCTGTTGTAAACAATAACAGTTGACGACTCCTGTCGACGTTCAGCTGCGATAAAATCCATAAAATCCATAATCCTGAACTGTTATAGTTCGACTGTAGCAAAATAAAAAATAAAACTAAAGAAAATAGACGAAAGAAAACGAACTAAAACAACAATTAATGCACGAACAACGGGACAACGGGAGCTGCTTAAAAGGCGACCACTCAGGGCGGCGCCAAACAAGGGCGGCGCCAAACACGCAGTAAAACGAGTCCTATATTGATATAACCTGAAAGGCCGCTCAGCAAGGAAGAAGCCACTGCTCCAAAACCATCATAAAAAAGCCAGACTACGGTTTGCAACGGCACATGAGGACAAAGATCGTACTTTTTGGAGAAATATCCTCTGGACTGATGAAACAAAAATAGAACTGTTTGGCCATAATAAACATTGTTATGTTTGGAGGGAAAAGGGGGAGGATTGCAAGCCGAAGAACACCATCCCATCCGTGAAGCACGGGGGTGGCAGCATCATGTTGTGGGGGTGCTTTGCTACTTGGGTTGTTACCAACATCTGGTGAAAAGTTAATGTCAATAGCACCTTTGGAAATATATTTACTGAGAAAAATGGTGACGTGTTCAATACTTATTTCACCCGCTGTAGACAATGTTTAGACCAGGTTAGAATGTGACCATTTGGTCTTGACTGTGACTGGGTGGTATAAAAGCTGTGTATTATTTTTTCCTGTTAGAATGTTCTCTGAATAAAAACTGACCGTTGTAAAGCTGGAGCTCTCTCTGTATTATTTAAACAAACTGAAGAATTTACAACCTTCAGGATACAGACAGAGTTATAAGAGTTCATTTAGAACATTGAAATAGAAATTCCGATGACACTATGGCCAGAGCCTGACAAAGGATAGTAAAACAAATGTGTGTGTGTGTGCCCGTGTGCGTTTAGTCCTCGTCCATAATACAGCTGACTCCTGGTTGACCCCATTCTGAGAGAAACGTTGTGTGTTCTTAGAATAGAGGGATATACTGTACGGTACAGGACACAATGTGGTGATGTCCCTCAACTAGGGTTGACTGGTCAGACGGACAGGCAGGCAGGCAGACAGGCAGACAGGCAGGCAGGCAGGCAGGCAGGCAGGCAGGCAGGCAGGCAGGCAGGCAGGCAGGCAGGCAGGCAGGCAGGCAGGCAGGCAGGCAGGCAGGCAGGCAGGCAGGCAGGCAGGCAGGCAGGCAGGCAGGCAGGCAGGCAGGCAGGCAGGGAGACAGGCAGACAGGCAGGCAGGCAGGCAGGCAGGCAGGGAGACAGGCAGGCAGGCAGGGAGACAGGCAGACAGGCAGATTTGAAGATGGTGGAGATTACATTACACATAAAGATTGTATACACAAGTGCACACACACACACTCACACATAGACACACACTCACTCACACATAGACACACACACACACACACACTCACTCACTCACACATAGACACACACACACACACACACACACACACACACACACACTCACTCACTCACACATAGACACACACACACACACACACACACACACTCACTCACTCACACATAGACACACACACACACACACACTCACTCACTCACACATAGACATACTCACACATAGACACACACACACTCACACATAGACATACTCACACATAGACACACACACTCACACATAGACATACTCACACATAGACACACACTCACTCACACATAGACACACACACACACACACACTCACTCACACATAGACATACACACACGCATAGCTTCACTTTGGTAATTTCAGGTTACCTAAATATTTTCAAATTCAACACAAAAACCGTCTTCTTCATCTGCCTGATCTGATAGAGTTTAAAATGTATGTACTGTTTCATGGTGAATGTGAGGCCATCTCTGTCATACAGACCTATTGATGCAGATTCAGACTTATTAGTTAGCTGTGAGGAGTCAGTCAGTGACTCAGAGTCCTTTGTTCATCTTATATCCGTACATCCGCACCCTGTTGCTCCTGGCATCAATGACAGCGACTTCCAACACATCACTATCTCTCTCCACACATACAGCCTCTGAGGACGTGTGTAGGATGTGAATTACTCAAAGCCCCTTTGAATCTCTTCTTCTCTCTCTCCGCTTCTCAGCAACCCTCTCTCTCTATCCATCTCTCTCTCTATCCATCTCTTGCTATCCATATCTCTCTCTATCCATCTATCTCTCTATCCATATCTCTCTCTATCCATATCTCTCTCTATCCATATCTATCTCTATTCATCTCTCTCTCTATCCATATCTCTCTCTATCCATATCTCTCTCTATCCATCTCTCTCTCCATCCATCCATCTCTCTCTCTATCCATCTCTCTCTCTATCATCTCTCCATCTCTCATCTCTCTCTTTCCATCTCTCTCTCTCTCTCTCTCTCTCTCTCTCTCTCTCTCTCTCTCTCTCTCTCTCTCTCTCTCTCTCTCTCTCTCTGTCTCCCTTTCTCTCTCTCTGTCTCCCTTTCTCTCTCTCTCTCTCTCTCTCTCTCTCTCTCTCTCTCTGTTTCTCTCTCTCTGTCTCTCAGGGGGAGAGAGATATAGAAAGGGGGTGTGATGTCTTGCTGACTCTGTGATGTCTTGCTGACTCTGTGATGTCTTGCTGACTCTGTGATCTGACAGATTTTAGACCCACTAATTAAACTTTCCACAATCACATTAGGAGTCCCCAAGTTAGCGCTAATCTGACTACACAGAACACGTTGATTAAATTGGATGCTCTCAATGCTGAGATTAGGAACTGTCCGCCTGTAATCTGGCCCTTAATATTTCCTAGCTGCCATTGACTGCAGAAGCAAGGTGGATGTGTCAGAAAGGGCACCAAGACAGCAGAGTTTTTGTCTTTTCAAATTAGCTGCCAAAAGGTCAAGCGTTAAGCTCTGGGCTGGGCCTGAAGAGTCTTCACATTACAATTGAGTTAGTGCTCCGCCAATGGCCCAATAGTTCAAGTTCAAGTTTACTGAGATACCCACACTGCAGTTTGTTAAAAGTATAATAGATTATATTATATAATGTATAGATTTTTTTTACATCAGATTGTAGACCATATGTATATGTATACACCTTGTTCGGTGTTGTTATAGCTACTGTATTACAATCAGGGGCTCAACTATGGTTTTAGAAGATTGAAGAACCACTTTGGGTGTTTCAGAGTACTTCCATTCATAGTACTTCCATTCAGAGTACTTCCATTCAGAGTACTTCCATTCAGAGTACTTCCATTCAGAGTACCTCCATTCAGAGTTCTTCCATTCATAGTACTTCCATTCAGAGTTCTTCCATTCACAGTACTTCCATTCAGAGTACTTTCATTCACAGTACTTCCATTCACAGAGTTCAAAACACTGACATTGTCTTTAATTTCAAACACCCTCCAAACACCAGATCTCAGTTTAGGTGCACTACTTTTCATGGTTTCAGTACACAATAATGGTGTTTTGAATCTTTCAATTTTAACAGTGTAGTCAAACCATGTTACTATAAAAACACATATAAACACTCCAAACAGGACCAGGCGTAAAGAACACCATTGCCTCATTTTGTATCACATTCCAATTATAAAATTGGGGTAGGACAAAAATGCAAATTCAGAATGTTGGGGGGACATGTTGTGCCCCTGAATACAATTTCATGAGCAGCTGTACAGCACATAAGTAGAAACACTTCCACCATTTCCCAGCAGGGGGTGTAGCGACTAGTAGATCAGGTGAGTGTGTTTGAGATGTCACAGAGAGGGCAGCAGAGAGGAGGGGGTGAGCTCTGTGTTCTGACAGACAGAAAGCCCTATGGGACAGGTACAGACAGAACTCAACTTGTCAGGGTTTATTCAGGACAAAATGTAAAAAATGTCCTAACTACTTTAGCTGTAATATGCTAAATATGATTATAAATACAGAATCCACGCCAACTACTAAGTGAGGGAATGTGGCCTAATCAAAGGAACTATAGAAAAAATAGAAAAAATATATATCTTATTAAAATCATTATTGATGTAGAATCATTATTTAGGTTATTACATTTACAAATATTTAGCTATTTTGTTATTATTTGATTGTTAGCTGATAGCTGACGGTTTTCATAGCCTGTAAAAGTTATTGCCTCGTCCCTCATACCGTAGCCTATAGCTGTCTACCCTGAGGTGATATTATTTTCACTAGTCTATGGGGAGTTCCTCTACCTTTCCTTCTCTATGGTCGCCACAGTCTTCTCTATTAGTCCTCCAGCACATCTTGACCTTAAACTCCCCCCTGTCATTTTCCCTACATACATCCATCTCATCCTACCGCTCTACTACTGTCCCAGTGCTCATACAGGTAAGGGTTAGGACTCAACTGGGATGTTTGTGCGAATTGTCAGGTGATGTCATCATGAGTAAAATGTTGTCTATAAGTTGATCTTAATTTACTGTATATGGACACATTCAATGTTAGAAAATCCATTCACAAAATTATTATTATTATTATTATTATTATTATTTATTTTTTAAGGGGTATATCAGCTTTAATATTGCAGATAGATTGTGGATTCCATCAATGTAATTGTCTGCATCATTTCCAATCCCCCATATTTTTTTTGTAAATGTATATATACTTTACATTCTTTACATATACAGTGTATCAAGTATTTGATACACTGCTGATTTTGCAGATTTTCCTACTTACAAAGCATGTAGAGATCTGTAATTTTTGTCATAGGTACACTTCAACTGTGAGAGACGGAATCTAAAACAAAAATCCAGAAAATCACATTGTATGATTTTTAAATAATTAGTTTGCATTTTATTGCATGACATAAGTATTTGATCACCTACCAACCAGTAAGAATTCCGGCTCTCACAGACCTGTTAGTTTTTCTTTAAGAAGCCCTCCTGTTCTCCACTCATTACCTGTATTAACTGCACCTGTTTGAACTCGTTACCTGTATAAAAGACACCTGTCCACACACTCAATCAAACAGACTCCAACCTCTCCACAATGACCAAGACCAGAGAGCTGTGTAAGGACATCAGGGATAAAATTGTAGACCTGCACAAGGCTGGGATGGGCTACAGGACAATAGGCAAGCAGCTTGGTGAGAAGGCAACAACTGTTGGCGCAATTATTAGAAAATTGAAGAAGTTCAAGATGACGGTCAATCTCCCTCGGTCTGGGGCACCATGCAAGATCTCACCTCGTGGGGCATCAATGATCATGAGGAAGGTGAGGGATCAGCCCAGAACTACACGGCAGGTCCTGGTCAATGACCTGAAGAGAGCTGGGACCACAGTCTCAAAGAAAACCATTAGTAACACACTACGCCGTTATGGATTAAAATCCTGCAGCGCACGCAAGGTCCCCCTGCTCAAGCCAGCGCATGTCCAGGCCCGTCTGAAGTTTGCCAATGACCATCTGGATGATCCAGAGGAGGAATGGGAGAAGGTCATGTGGTCTGATGAGACAAAAATAGAGCTTTTTGGTCTAAACTCCACTCGCCGTGTTTGGAGGAAGAAGAAGGATGAGTACAACCCCAAGAACACCATCCCAACCGTGAAGCATGGAGGTGGAAACATCATTCTTTGGGGATGCTTTTCTGCAAAGGGGACAGGACGACTGCACCGTATTGAGGGGAGGATGGATGGGGCCATGTATCGCGAGATCTTGGCCAACAACCTCCTTCCCTCAGTAAGAGCATTGAAGATGGGTCTTGGCTGGGTCTTCCAGCATGACAACGACCCGAAACACAAAGCCAGGGCAACTAAGGAGTGGCTCCGTAAGAAGCATCTCAAGATCCTGGAGTGGCCTAGCCAGTCTCCAGACCTGAACCCAATAGAAAATCTTTGGAGGGAGCTGAAAGTCCGCATTGCCCAGCGACAGCCCCGAAACCTGAAGGATCTGTATGGAGGAGTGGGCCAAAATCCCTGCTGCAATGTGTGCAAACCTGGTCAAGAACTACAGGAAACGTATGATCTCTGTAATTGCAAACAAAGGTTTCTGTACCAAATATTAAGTTCTGCTTTTCTGATGTATCAAATACTTATGTCATGCAATAAAATGCAAATGAATTACTTAAAAATCATACAATGTGATTTTCTGCATTTTTGTTTTAGATTCCGTCACTCACAGTTGAAGAGGTACCTATGATAAAAATTACAGACTTCTACATGCTTTGTAAGTTGGAAAACCTGCAAAATCGGCAGTGTATCAAATACTTGTTCTCCCCACTGTACATATTTGGTAATATATTTTCCTTTATTATTTTCCCCTAACCCTACCATTCTATTTGAAGAAGAGCATAAACAATCAAAAATGACCCCAGTCATTGTCAAATTGGTTGTTGTAACTTCATTCACCTCAATATTGTATTAACAAAGGATAAACAAATTAGTTTGCTTTACATAACTTTTTTTATTTTTGCAGTTTTACAGATAATTTCCTGCAATTCTACACATTTTGCCATGTGTTATGCCATGTTAATGATACCTGACAGAGAGTGACTAACAAAATCAGTGGGGCCCCCCTGGAGGTCAGGTTCTCTGGGCATGTGCCCTGCATGAATTAGACCAAGGTTACTACAAGTTTAGATAGCTGGCATTGGCTAATTGAGTAACTGTCAATGAGTGACATATAACAAGAGGAAAAACTGCTAAAACTACTATTCTAACTGTCAACAGTAAGTTGAGACACCTACTGCGTTACAAAAAATAACAGTTTTTATGTAATTAAATTTTTTATTCGCAAAAAATACCCTGGTCCGGACCACGGTTTCCTCATTTTGTAGCTATGGCCCTGAAAGTAATGTAACCCCCAGTCTTTCTCCAGGCCAGTTCCTCTTTATGTACATGTGATAAGGCAATAGAACAGGAGACAATGGAGCACATATTGAATGACTAGCAGGAGTGGGTTGTCTTCCTCTCTCTCTCACCATCTCTCTCTTTATTTCTCTCTCTCTCTCTCTCTCTCTCTCTCTCTCTCTCTCTCTCTCTCTCTCTCTCTCTCTCTCTTGCTCTCTCAATTCAATTCAATGTCAAATTAAGGGCTTTATTGGCATGGAAAACATATGTTAACATTGACAAATTAAGTGAAGTAGATAGTAAACAATAGAAATGTACAGTAAACATTACACTCAGAAGTTCCAAAAGAATAAAGACATTTCAAATGTCATATTATGTCTATATACAGTGTTGTAACAATGTGCAAATAGTTAAAGCACAAATAAATAAACATAAATATGGGTTGAATTTATAATGATGTTTGTTATTCACTGGTTGCCCTTTTCTTGTGGCAACAGGTCACAAATCTTGCTTGATGGCACAGGTAGGTATTTCACCCAGTAGATATGGGAGTTTATCAAAGTTGGGTTTGTTTTTAAATTCTCTGTGGATCTGTGTAATCTGAGGGAAATATGTGTCTCTAATATGGTCATACATTTGGCAGGAGGTTAGGAAGTGCATCTCAGTTTCCACCTCATTTTCTGGTCAGTGTGCACATAGCCTGTCTACTCTTGAGAGCCAGGTCTTCCTACGGCGGACTTTCTCCATAGCAAGGCTATGCTCACTGAGTCTGTACATAGTCAAAGCTTTCCTTAAGTTTGGGTCAGTCACAGTGGTCAGGTATTCTGACACGGTGTACTCTCTGTTTAGGGCCAAATAGCATTCTAGTTTTTGTAAATTCTTTCCAATGTGTCAAGTAATTATCTTTTTGTTTTCTCATGATTTGATTGGGTCTAATTCTGTTGCTGTCCTGGGGCTCTGTGGGGTCTGTTTGTGTTTGTGAACAGAGCCCCAGGACCAGCTTGCTTAGGGGACTCTTCTCCAGGTTCATCTCTCTGTAGGTGAGGGCTTTGTTATGGAAGGTTCAGGAATAGCTTCCTTTTAGATGATTGTAGAATATAACGGCTCTTTTCTGGATTTTGATCATTAGCGGGTGTCGGCCTAATTCTGCTCTGCATGCATTATTTGGTGTTTTCGTTGTACACTGAGGATATTTTTGCAGAATTCTGCATGCAGAGTCTCAATTTGGTGTTTGTCCCATTTTGTGAATTTTTGGTTGGTGAGCGGACCCCAGACCTCACAACCGTTAAGGGCAATGGGTTCTATAACTGAATAAAGTATTTTTAGCCAGATCCTAATTGGTATGTTGAATTTTACGATCCTTTTGATGGCATAGAAGGCCCTTCTTGCCTTGTCTCTCAGATCGTTCACAGCTTTGTGGAAGTTACCTGTGATCATGATGTTTAGACCGAGGTAGGTATAGTTTTTTGTGTGCTCTAGGGCAACGATGTCTAGATGGAATTTGTATTTGAGGTCCTGGCAACTGGACCTTTTTTGGAACACCAATATTTTGGTCTTACTGACATTTACTGTCAGGGCCCAGGTCTCTCTCTCTCTCTCTCTTGCTCTCTTTATCCCTCTCGCTCTCTCTGTCTCTCTCTCCCCCTCTCTCTCTCTCTCTTGCTCTCTTTCTCCCTCTCGCTCTCTCCCGCTTGCTCTCTCTGTCTCTCTCCCTCTCCCTCTCTCTCTCTCTCTTGCTCTCTCTCTTTCCAACTATCTCTTGTCACTCTCTGTCCTCGTGCAGTGGCTCTCTTTCATGCTAGGAATCAAGTTTCACTCTGTTCTTTCTGCTACTGTTTGTATGAAGGTTCTGAGAATAAAATGCTAGCGCATTGAGTTCTTTATTTATAGATTTCTTTGACAAACTCAAATGGAAGTGTTTGTGGATACAATCATGTACTCTGTCAATGAATAGGTGTCTTTCTGTTAAGTTACTGTTATAATAGAGGTTTATAAAGATTATTCTGCAGTCACAGTCATAACAGAGGTTTATAATGATTATTTTGATGGTAAAAATTATGGTATTTACCCTGCAAGGACAATCACGATGGAGTGCATCCGTGGTTGTGTGACGCTCATCTTAAGCACTACTATACAGTAAAATCAGTGAATTGATAATATAACCTTTACACATGTCATGAAAGGGGAAAAAAATGAATAAGAATTCAAATGTTTCACATGAGTCTGGGTATATGTTTAAATTTATACTCAAAGTTACTTTGCATCAGACCAAAAGTATCCCCTTGGCCTTGGCCAACTGAATTTCAGCAATAAAATGACATATTCTTCAACTGATGTCATTCCATGGTTCTAACTAAATAAGTATGTTTCACAACAACGAATGACTGTTGACTACACAGGAGTAAAACAACACATATTAGCACTTGAGATCCAACACGTTGTCCCTTTCACAGTTTGACGACAGTCAGCCAGCCAGTCGTTCAGCCAGCTAGCCAGTCAGTCAGTCAGTCTTTCCACTAGGCTTTCAGATTGCCATCTCCACACTACATTAAGCACCAGTCATCGTTTTCTGTTGTGTCGAGTGGGTATGAGGGAGCTTAAGGTAACTGTTGCTTTCAAGTACAAGGCAGGCTATAGTCATTCCTAATAGTAATGCATTTTAGAATGAAATCATTATATTGGCTCTTTAAAACTAGAGGATTTTTTTCTCTGAGTTATTGTCTAAGCACATGAATATGAGCTAAATATGTTGAAGGTTTAGTCTAGTGATTAACTATTTGTGTTATTTGTGGGCTTAATTTATTTTCCTGTCAGTTGTTTGTTGCCTTTCAACTCCATTCTGTACAGAGCAGAGTACCAACCCTGAGATATCAATTGGCCCAGGGTCGTCTGGGTTTTGCCGGGGTAGGCCACCATTGTAAATAAGAATTTTTCTTAATACATAGTTAAATAAAATAAAATAAAACACAGTCACACACACAAACACACTACTCTCTCTCCCTCCCTCTCTGCCTCTCTCTCGCCCTCTCTCTTCCTCCCTCCCTATCTCACTCTGAAGGTGGGGGAATAGAGCGGTGGATCTATTAGCTCCGCGCTGCAGACATCATTAGGAGTGGAAGGAGACGATTCCACCGTCAGCGCAGGAACAGGGAGCCCTGGCAACAAGAAGAGACCGCTCTTACCAGACCATTACACCGTACAGTAAGTCCTAGCTCTGTCCATACTCTCACTGTCTGTGACCATTTTTTTGTGTCACTTTTTTCTTTGCTGAGCGGTAGCGGTAGAGAAAATGGCTGGAACTGTAAATAGGAAGGGATACGCGCAAAGAGAGCGTTCGATTATTTCCAAAGGCTTTGAAAATGTTTACTTCGCACTCTGACCTAATTTGTTTGTGCCCGGAGCATAGAAGGTTGTTTGTGGTTCACAGTCTTGCACTTGTCATTTCGAATAAAACATGCAAACTAACTATTAAGTTCGACATAAGAGAGCAGTGGTTTCGCGGAATTGAAACCGGGCAAGGAGTGTTTCACAGGAGTGTTGGTGTGTAGGACAGGCAAGCTAACTGCGCCACCCCACCCAGAATCATTGCATACAGAATAGTAAAATACACATTTATAGTATAGCCAACAACCTTACACTTTTAAAATGGTTGTGGTACGTACGTAGCCTACGTGGCCGTAGAGAGATACATTTTAGTTTATAATTCCAACGTGGAAGTGTTTTTTATTCTTCAAAGACAGGGCAAACCAACTAACCCTAGTCCTCCTAATGTAACCGGCGTTATTATAAAAATACATAGTACATGACATGCCCATCATTTGGGGGAGAGAGGTTATCTACTCGGGTTAGGCTACAATCATTTTCCATTGACGCTGGCTGGTTTGTAAAGGACATTGGGTCTCCTGTGTGTGTCTAGTGATTGCGCGACTACCCGTGGCGTGACGTCACTCATCCTAGCTTTGGTGATTATATAACAGGACTGTAGGGATCCCGGTTTGCGATAGCGAGCTATTTATACTCTGTTTACAGTCAGGAATTGCACTATGCATAGTAAAATTTGTAAAGGCTACACATCTGTCTTCACAAGAGTATATGCTGCAGACTGCTACGTGCCACAACCATTACACTGTTATTACATGGTTACATTGTATCCAGTATCTAGAAATTACTTTATTACATGGTTACATTGTATCCAGTATCTAGAAATTACGGTGTTATTACATGGTTACATTGTATCCAGTATCTAGAAATTACGGTGTTATTACATGGTTACATTGTATCCAATATATATATATTTTTTATTTCACCTTTATTTAACCAGGTAGGTCAGTTGAGAACAGGTTCTCATTTGCAACTGCGACCTGGCCAAGACAAAGCAAAGTATCTAGAAATTATTGATCAAAGAGTGTTACAATGTTGCCTAAATAAAAACATTATGCTGTAAAATGTTACAGTAACTTTGCAATCCATTGAAGGACACCTGATACTGTAACATTATCTTCAACAACAAGAATAAAAGTTGTCATACTGTAACATACACCTGCTGGACTGGTGCTTACAAAAAACATGTCTGGATGCTGTTTTGTAATGCAGTAAAATGTGAGATTTGAGTATTTATTGCGCCTCTGCATCCAATCAAATCTGCAGATTGGTTGGATCACAATTCTGATCTTAATCTTGAGGATAATATAATTATTGTTGCATGCCTATCTATGTGTTATTTGTGTATTTTCCTTTATGTTGTTTCTCATACAGAGGCTTGCCATTGTTCACTATATACAGTTCTCTAATCCATACTGTGGATTGATGCTACGGAGTTCACATTTATACTAGGTTGTCATTTTACTACAGTGGAGAGGTTGTGCAAATATAACCATGCCCAACCTGTACTCTGCAGGCCACGGGACCACATTGTTTCTTTATGTATCTTGTCTTCTTGATAGTGTAGTTTGAGGTGGGTAGGTTTATGGCGGCTGGCTGCCCAGTGGTAGTGTAGTTTGAGGTGGGTAGGTTTATGGCGGCTGGCTGCCCAGTGGTAGTGTAGTTTGAGGTGGGTAGGTTTGTGGCGGCTGGCTGCCCAGTGGTAGTGTAGTTTGAGGTGGGTAGGTTTGAGCTGATCAATGCGACTCTATCCGTGTGCAGGGAGCTAATCATGTGACAGGGAGCTAATCATGTGACAGGGAGCTAATCATGTGACACACACACACACACACACACACACACACACACACACACACACACACACACACACACACACACACACACACACACACACACACACACACACACACACACACACACACACACACATGCATGCACATCATCTCCAACTCACATATTTATACTACCATGCAAAATTAAGAAAAACTTAAAACACCTTGCCTTGAAACTGTGGGCTGGGTTTTGAAGTGCCCTGTCTTGCCCTGCCTTATGAAGAGATTTTTTCAGGTATTGTCTGGGTAGGCTAGTCTTTCACGGTTGACTGAGAGAGTTGGATAAGGTGAGCCACACCCCTATACCTGCAGGAAGGAACAGGCTGTGTGTGTGTATGTGTGTATGTATGTATGTATGTATGTATGTATGTATGTATGTATGTATGTATGTATGTATGTATGTATGTATGTATGTATGTATGTATGTATGTGTGTGTGTATATATGTGTGTGTGGGTGTGTGTGTATGTGTGTATTCCCACACACACTACCTGGTTTCCACCTTTACTTTCAGCTAGAGCATGACCCAGGGTAGATAGACAGCAGCGCTGGATAGACCTCATGATACTATATTATCATCATACTTAGGTTGTGATACGATATTATCACCATACTTAGGTGGTGATACGATATTATCACCATACTTAGGTGGTGATATGATATTATCACCATACTTAGGTGGTGATACGATATTATTACCATACTTAGGTGGTGATACGATATGTATTGCGATTCTCACTATTCTCCCGAGTCTATATGTAATGTGCCAGGACTTGTGCCAAGCCACATTGCTCGGCTACTCCAGTAGCAAATCAATCAGACATTTAATTCACCTCCCTTTCTCTCTCTCTCTCGCTCTCATTTCTCTCTCTCCATTTCTCTTTCTCCCTTTCTTTCTCCCCCTTTCTCTCTCTCTCTCTCTCTCTCTCTCTCTCTCTCTCTCTCTCTCTCTCTCTCTCTCTCTCTCTCTCTCTCTCTTCTCTTTAATAGTTTTTTTCACAATGTAAATTCCTTGGTCATGTGTAGCCTCTCCCTTGTGGAATCAGATAAAAGGCCTTGGTTAAATCCCAAATGGCATCCTATTTGCTACATAGTTCCCACCGGGCCCGGGTCAAAAGTAGTGTACTATATAAGGGTGCCATTTGGGACGCAGCACTTGATTCTAACAGGATAGTCCTGGGGAGGGAGCCCAGCCCCGGAGGTAGCCATGTCCTGGGGATGGAGCCCAGCCTGTACTGAGAGATTGAGGGGATGGGAGGATGAGGGGAGGGAGGAAAGGAAAAGGAAGGGGGAAATAGGTGAGGGAAGGAGTAGAGAAGGGGAGGAAAGAGGGAGAGAAGAAGGAGAGAAAGAGAGAGAGAGAGACATGGAGATAGAAAGAGAGCGAGAGAGACATAGAGAGAGAGAAAGAGAGAGAGAGAGGAGAGAGAGAGAGAGAGAGAGAGAGAGAGAGAGGGAGTTGAGTTGAGCAAAGATAAGAGTCCCTTCATCCCAAAAAATATATATATAGAGAGAGAGAGCGAGAGAGGGAGAGAAAAAGAGAGAGAGAGAGGAGAGAGAGAGAGAGAGAGAGAGAGGGAGTTGAGTTGAGCAAAGATAAGAGTCCCTTCTTCCAACTGGTCCGGGGGCTGAGTTCACAAACTTGTTCCACTAACACACTGAACCCTCAGGACCAGAACATCCAATCAATCAGAATTAACCAAATTACAAAACATCTAAAACGAAACTACATTACCTATTGGAAAACACAAACACAAGCACAAAGCAAAATGCAGTGCTATTTGGCCCTAAATCGACAGTACACCATGGCAAACTATCTGACCATGGTCACTGATCAAAACCTCAGGAAAACCTTGACAAAGTACATGCTCAGCGAGCACAGCCTTGCTATTGAGAAGGGTAGACACAGGAAAACCTGGCTCCCTGTAGAGGAAAGGCTGTGCAACCACTGCACCACAGCAGAACCAGAGACAGAGCTGCATTTCCTGACAAAATGTAAAAAATATAAAACTATCAGAGAGAGTCACTTCCCCAAATTCGAACAAGTAGTCCGGGGCTTTGAGGACCTCTCTGAAATAGAAAGGCTGCCTATTATTTTGGGGGAAGACATGGACAGCTGTGCGCTGGCAGCATGCTATGTTGCTGCCTGCCACAGGTTGAGGGACAGTGCCTGACATATTCAGTGCCTTTTTTCCCTTGTTGTTATTTTGTTCTCTGATGTAATAATAAAAAAAAAATGTGTGTATGTATATATATATATATATGTATATATATATATATATATATATATATATATATATGTATGTATGTATGTATGTATGTATGTATGTATGTATGTATGTATGTATGTATGTATGTATGTATGTATGTATGTATGTATGTATGTATGTATGTATGTATGTATGTATGTATGTATGTATGTATGTATGTATATGTATGTATGTATATATATGTACAGTGGGGAGAACAAGTATTTGATACACTGCCGATTTTGCAGGTTTTCCTACTTACAAAGCATGTAGAGGTCTGTAATTTTTATCATAGGTACACTTCAACTGTGAGAGACGGAATCTAAAACAAAAATACAGAAAATCACATTGTATGATTTTTAAATATTTAATTTGCATTTTATTGCATGACATAAGTATTTGA